>JAEAOA010001233.1:4242500-4315434 GCA_016746295.1 Potamilus streckersoni
CCGCGGTACTTGCATATCGACAATCATAGCCTTCCAAACCAGATGGCATAATGCGTGATAATTAAATCTTTACTCCCGTCTGATTTTGGGGGCATAAGGGAACTAAATCAGGAAGAATTTCACGCGAACTCTAGTCTACATTTAAAATCTCATCAATTGGACAAATGAAATTATTTACTGTATTATAAACCTGTGTCTGTAGACCAAGTGATTTATCCTATCAACGTGCATAATACAATAAATTTTGCAACTTCAGTTTTGACGATTGCATATCTAGCCCAGCGAGAGAAATGGACACTAGTTATTACATTTCCCATATTAGTGTTTCAGAATCGTTCTCAGGTTTGACCCTGGAATGACAAATAGAGGCGCAATATAGACAGACTATTCAAGTCTAGTAGTCATATTAATAATTTATGAGGAATATCACTGCAGATAAGAACTTTTATCGTAGTATATAGTTTGGTTTAGCACCACTCGGAACTTCATTATATCTGACTCTGAAACTCGAAGGTAACCGATGTGTTTCTTTCCAAATTCGTGCTTGCTTCTGATGTGCGAACAACAGGCTAGATATGACCACAGTCTTCTTATCACATGACTATTTGAAAATATTACTCCATGACATTTCCGCAATCAATGAATTACCCAGAATTTTAATTTGCAATGTTATAATGAAAAAAAATTAAAAACAAAGTTTGGTCAAAATTATCTGCAACTATACCGTTAGTCATTATACGTTATCTATGAATTGTGACATTTCGTTGTATATATTTCCCAGTCTGATCGTGCTTTCCGATTATGCATCAAAATATACGATACAAATGGAAGGATACATGTTTGCAGGACATGGGAATTTCCAACAAGAAGTTTCACAAACCGATTTATCTGGTTCAGACCACTAAAGACCACAGTATATGTAATATAGACACAATCTAGACAATAACCCAGTTGCATAAGTTTTGTTGTTAGTTTAAAGAATACAAAAAAATGTTCATAAGCTGAGGTTCAAACATTATTTCTAACCGTTCTGGAACGGTAAACTGAAGTAAATCCATTTAGAGAAATCGCCGCGTAGAATTTGAAGATTAATGGGTGATTCATGAGAATCAATATTTTCAGTCCTATCGCATACAATACTTTTCAGTAAGTTATTCTATAACATATGCAAATGTACCGAGTAAGCACATTATTAGTCCGAGAGTTGGTAATGTGATACGTAACGCAGTTACGGTCAACATCAAAGTCAACGTCAAAGTGTTAATATCATACGATCCACGTAATTATCATTCTGATCCCCGAACGTTTAACACCTGTGGTTTTGTTGACAATATCCAAAAACTATTTTTGGAACCGATTACAGTCTCTCTCTCTCTCTCTCTCTCTCTCTCTCTCTCTCTCTCTCTCTCTCTCTCTGCACAATGTTATGCAGGTAACACTTTTCAATGCATGCAATCGATGAATAAAGGATGAATAGATTACAACGTACTGCCATACTAAGATGGGCATGTCTCTGTCAATATCCATCTTCCAAACATAACAATATGATTCGGCACGATAATTACTTTTTAATTGTCATGTCATACTGTTAAGCTGTGGCATCCGTGTTGATCCTGATGAAAGCTATAGATGATACAGTATTCATGCGATTTTGCATATATGAGTTAGCAACTGCAGAAATAAACGTGTAATGCAGGGCCTGCAGTCCTCTAGGGAACTTTGTCAGCGGGCAGTTGTTCGCAATGTGTGACATGTTCTGCAGAGCTCCACAGCCACACGAACAATCTAGATTAAATGCACAATGCCCCGGTACTGTCCGGAAACGTTTCAGCGTGGTCCATAGATGTCGTGTGAGGTAGAATCTATGAGGGCAGACAGATGGTTTAGCTACAAGGGAGGGGTTTACAGAGATTAGATTAACGTTTTGCTTTTTTTTCTTCAAGGCTTTGTAGTGTCAGTATGTAATGAAAGTCGTCATTCCTTTCTTCCCAATTAGTGATATTGCCATCAGGATTCTAGCATAGTCTATTTAGTTAAATGAGTATAGCACTTGGACGTGCAATGTGCCATAATGGATAATCAATCCTGAACAGCCAAGAAATCTTTATATAAGAAAGAATTAAATGTAACAAGGAAGTGTTTTCAGATGCTAAACTAGTGCTTAGTGCTGCATGGAGTCTTTAAACAATGAGATACCTGTGGAATAAAGTTTACATGTAATGATCATATTCAACTATTTAAGAAATATTTCCAGTTCGTCAATGTTTTAACTTAGAGATCATGCTTTGTTTGACTAAGTAATTCGTTTTTGTTATGCGAGTTTCAATCTTGTTCTTCCAATGTAATAATTAAAGGTTAGGAAATATGACCTTACTTAAGAGCATCCAGCATAAGTTAAAATCTTTCCATATGAGCATCTCCTATCAAAAGAAACAATGATCACTGTTTAGGTACAAGTTGTATTCCTCTTGCATTAATTGCAACATACGGATGTGTATTTTGGTCAACTAAGCATACAAACCATCGGAAAACTTGACTCGATATATACCTCTTTCTTTTATGAAACATTCAAAAGGTGTATTAATGCAAATGTTTGGGCTAAACATTTAAGAATATGTTGTTGACCTGCTCTTCATTGTTTATTATACCGTGTACATTCATGATGGGTTCCTGACACATGCACAACTTTATGTTCCAGAAATGTAATACAATTAATACACGCGTCATTTATAGCCAGTCTTAAGAAGATTAAATATTACTATATTTTAAAGTTTAAGAAGGATTATTTAAGCCTCATCGTGTCCTCAGTTGAGAACGTTGACAATATTTTATTGTAGTGGCTAAACATGATATTGCCTCTTGCGCAGGTTATTTAATAACAGTATTTCAATATTAGATACAATTGTATTTCCTATATTGCAAATACTTTAGGTCCAATATGTTATTTTAGAGCCCAAACTCAGTTATGTCCTGGTTTGGGATTTGATGTTATGCTACGTAAGGAAACGGATTTCAAGCATGTAATCTTTGTAAGAAGCTATGCTATCATTATACATCAAATATGACGTAAAAATGATACCTTCCTATTGCTTTCTCAGCCATTTGAATCCTAAATATTTGTTCAGTCAAAGCTCTATACTTTTCCCTTTATCCCCTGTATAAGATATAATTAGATATAATTAGACCACAATGTTGATTATTCGTGCGGAGATTATTAGGATTATTTCCTTGTACGAATTATCGTGTCCCCAAAAATGGTTGCTGTTAATAATATACATGCATATATGTAAACTTAATTTGCCCGCTTTTGATCACTGTTTCGTTTATTTTGTTCTGCTTACATTTATTATGATTTTGCCTGTTTTATCTAAGATTCACAAGCAGTCTACGGAGTTTAATTCTACGTTTTTATCTCTACTGTTGTAAAAATCTACAACGTTTTAGCAAGAATATAAATTTGAAGAGGCAATATATTTCCCCGTACATATAACCAAACATAATATATTGACATAATCTTGAGTCTTTCTCAAATTAAATTTTAAATTCATTATGTCTCAACTAATAAAAAATATTTACCAGCATCCACAACAGGCTGAAATAAACTGGTTGAATCATAATAAATTAAAGATTTTAATTCCTGTAGAAACAACCATGTATTTCTTTTTGAAAACATCTTAATCAATCCCTGACACACGTAATCATTTAACCTATCATATGAACTTAAAGGATTGTTATTTGCCTTATTATTTGTATTCTTTGTGTGTGTGTATGCGTGTGTGTGTGTGTGTGTGTGTGTGTCCACATGAGCTAAAAGAAACACTTTTGCCAATCAGTAGTCATATAAATTGCCATCGTAAATGCACCATGAAGCCTAAGTGCGAGACATTACTATGAATTGCCACAATGTACATATCATAGCGATATGACCGGAAAAATTGTTAAAGCTACACTAAAAATCCAAAGCACACACACAAATTGTTTAATAATAAAACAACTGTAAACCTAACTTGCATTCCAATGATAGAAAGCTAGAGTCAGCATCTCGCCCATTGTGAATCATACCACATCTTCAGTCTCAGAAAGTGCCCGTCACAGTTTACAAACGAGCACATGTTTATGTAATCACTAAATTCCCTATAAAAGTCAAACATACATTCCTCCATTTTTGCAAACATTTGTTATCTTAAATGATTACGAGGTCAACGATGAATACAATATTAACTCCATACTATTTTCGGAGATGGAGCAGCTAATTGTACATGATAATAGTTATTATCTTTATCAAAAGTATTATTAGTCAAACATTTTATGGCTTCAAATTCGGTTTGAAATTCGTCGGTATATCATTATTATGAAAATGTATTATTTTAAAAATTTGTATGTATGTTTAATGTACGTTTAACATTCGTTTTTTATTTTTTAATTTTAAGGTGTTTTCAATGTAGTAAAGCCACTATTAGTATGCCTAAGTGAGTGTCGGCATAACGCCACTTCACCCTTCCGTACACCAGACTGCTACGTCTTCCCAAAAATAATAGATTTCACATTGCAGTCATCGTTGAGGACAGTTGTTTCCCGAATTGCAAACGTTTGTGTGGACAGAGAAAGGTATGGTTTGAAATGCTTAAGGCATGATATAATTACGTCATTCCGAAGCACGACTATAATTGTGTCAACTAAATTTCCGACCTTAAAGGATGTGTTAAATTGGTGACGTTCAAAACACACCAACCTCTTCCAGTACGGTTCGTTGCTAGGGAATGACCTCCCGGATTGTAATTTACCAAGTGTGGATGGATAGACAGAAGAATGCAGATCTCTGTATATCTCTATGTATTTTGAAAAAAATAAACATAACGAGCCTCCTTTCAACGAACAAATATAAAATTTAATCAATTCAACAACAGAATTTAAAATGGAAGAAATATATTTCTTGGATAAAAAGAAGACAAATTGTACTAACATGTACTCAAATGTAAAAAACAATACAAATTTTCACGTTACAATTACTTGTCAGTGACAGAATTATTTCAGTTTCATCATAAACTACGAGATGTGACCATGAGATCAACGATGAACGACATCATCACCTATCTTATCAGGACATCAAATTTTCCGTTCGTTCCCGTACCGCCAGCCTCTGTCTTGTCGTCTCTTGCCAGTCGAAGCTTGATTTGACGATCGTCTCTAGACCTATACTTCTTGCTCAGAATTTGCTCTGATACTTAGAATTTGTACAGGAATTTTCAGGAAATTTCAGAAAATTTCAGATACTTTCAGGAAGCTTCAGGAAATGTCAGGAAATTTCAGGAAACTGTGTCCTTAAATAATTAAAATGTATCGCAATAGACAAAAGATCACATTTCCAAGCACATACCTATATTTTTTACATTAAACAAGTTCATAAAATATAATACATAATTCAGTCGTATTCACGTTCACTAATTTTTATGTCTACAAACAGAGACGGCTATTACATGTCTTGATCATAATTCGGGTCACGCTAGTGGGGAACATTAAATTCCACTTCACGGCTAACACGTATGTGCCCGTATTTAACAACCCTTGACTTCTTACATTAAACTATCTAGTAGTGTTAAATTACATATGGCTTAGCCCTCAAATCTAAATATTCTAAAATCGTTTCCGTGATCAATTAAATATTACGAACAATTATATGAATATACTCTGAATACATGGCATGCTAAACAGAGATTTAATTCATAAATCTACGAAACATTACACTTCATTTATTAAGCAAAATTTTCAAAAATTTCTAAGCGCTCATATGTATCGAATATTCAATTACATGCAATCTTGTCAATTCTCTCAATGAACTGATAACTAGAAAATCAAAGAATAAAATGTCGTGACTAACAGTTCACTAAAGCAGTGTAAAATGAAATAATACATACATAAATCATAACATCAATACATTTGCAAATAAATCAACAAATGAAATAGTATATTAAAAATCTGGAACCTAAGATTGCGTACCTTTGCCTTTTCTTATTCGTTTCCACGAACCTCCAACGTATAGTCTGTATCATATCTGAGACGACTATCTGGCCCCTTACTCAATAACGAAAAAAAACGTACTTTTTACGTTAGCACGGAGTCCTTTCTAACTTCTTGCAAGTAAGATTGAAGACTGAAGAATTTTTCTAAAGCAAAACCCCATAATTCCTTAAAAAGTTATGCCATTAAGTTTCCATTAACCAATCCGAATCAACTGTTTCCTAAATGTTGTACGTATAATTTTTGATTGTCAAACAGCTAATCATGACGCAATTAACCTTCCTTTGAACAATCAATTATTGATGTGCTTCCCCTTTTAACTAGTCAATTTTTTGGGTAGAGTGTTATGCCGAAACCCTTGTACCATAGCAGGTGACTCGGTCAAGTTTTGTCGCGTGGAACGAATTTCCTTCATCGTTCAGAGACGAAATGAAAATAATCATATAGCTGAATCTAGCCCTTTCGACTTTAATTAAGTTAACTATATTACAATTCGTTTAATCAATATTTCTAAGAGTTTTCAAAATTCGACACATCACAAAGGGTAGGTTGCTGCCTATAGAACGATAATGGTGGAATATACACTAAAATGAGCTGAAGTCTACGTCGATTATGTGCAAAGAATGAGTATACCATAAAAAGTACAACTCTGTAAACCATAGAAAAAACATATATGAACATTGTTTTCAATGCAGAATACGGTTTGGTTAATGAATATTGTGTTATGATGAAAGACTTAGCTTCACCTCATATCGATCTAATATGGATATCAACATAACGAGAAGTTAAAGACTTACAATATAATGCCTTCTCTCCGTGTTGTTACAATTCACTGATGCATTAACGTAAAATTGTCACGCTAAGAAACGAGTTGAAAGATGGTATGTGGTGCACTCTACAAACAAATGCTTTTAAAAGATAGAGAGTAAATGCCAGTGAAATATTTCCTCTGTGCAATCGTTCACATCGGTCTGCTTTTGTAGGCATATCTTGAATTGCAGAAGACGGCATATTAATAACGTATTATTTACAGACAAACAATCTTCATTTTCGTCTTCCAGCAAACACGATAGAGCAATTTCTAATGTCAAACTGGATGTCACTGAACATGCTTGTGAATGCAGTCGATGTTATTCGATTTATAATTATTTTTAAGCTAAGTAAGAGATAAATCACAAAAAATGATGACTATTTCTCTCGACGTCAGTTTGCGCAATGGAAAATTATATTCGTAAGAACCATATTTATGTCTAATTATAATTGTGCACTGTGGCCCTTACAAAAAGTTAGAAATATAATTTATTAAGTTCACCATTTTCAATACAAGATTACAAGGGTAGTGTCAATGGTAGATTATTATGGTGCATGGACCTACACAAATTGTGTGGTTGCGGAATTATTATGCACGCATTCCACAAATAATGCAATGGAAACGAGTTAAGTTTGGTTCGTTTTGGTGATTTAAGATAGAGAGACAAGGCATATGGAGTAACGTGCCTTGGTTAAGGACACAGCCTGGTCTGATGCTAGGATTAAACACTCACTCTTTTGGACGTGAGTCCAAAACGCCAGCCTTTATTTATAACACATTACATCTAATATATCTTAATGAGCAGGTATAATGTAGGGTATTATGTTAAACAGCTGCAGTTTACAAGCAAAACAAAATATCTTTTTTAATTTCTATTGGGTTGAAATTTGTAATGCATAGGTTGATAGCTCGTCAAAAAATTCAAAGAAATATACATATGCAAATAACTTTTGCTATTCATTCATTTTTCGAATGATACAGTCTCTGTACAAATCTCAGATGCTCCATCTTTGTGTGAGCTATTTTAGAAGCGTCATACTTCTGCAGTTAATCAGTGCATCGTCAATTAAGAAATCATGCCTAAAGGTGACTTTTCTCGCACTTACCAGCGAGTGCTAATTTGCCTTGGTCCCAAAACGGCAGAAGCGAAAGAGATGCATTATCTCCTCTAATTTTTTAATAAGAAATCAATAGCATATTTCAAGGACTGACGAAATAGCTTAGCATCAATTCAGCAAAGAAAATATACAATATATATATAAGTGTAATTCATTGTCAGATATACAAGATTGTAAGTAACCGTTGTTTTCTATTTGAGAGACGTAATGTGCCAATACTTTTTTGTCTTGTAACAATGTAGTTAGCTCACCAAAAATGATGACAAATATTTTACTTCAAACGAACTTATATTAAATTCATTTATTCCCCAAGGAACAGAAAAGTAATAAACCAAGCAATTACATTTTAATTACTGAATGTAAATGGATTTACATTCAGAGTACACTTGACTTATAAATTGTTCTACAAGCATAACAAAGTTACTGCAAACATTGATAAGGTTTCAGATTGAGTACTTGCCTTAATTTTTACTTTATTTGATATCAAGAATATTCCGTGTATATTTTATTCTGTGAAATTCATATATGATATTACCAATGCAACCTGTTTAAACTCAACGCTGCTGGACTCGCAGATGATGATAGTAATTGTATGAGCTTGCGAGGTCAGGAGCTTGGGGAATAACGGAGAAGATTTGTCTTGATTCATATCTAACTCTTACAAGAGTTGCCATTTTGATTGATTGATACTGTTGTCACCTAGCTTTATATTATCCACATACTAGTCTGTAGGCGTATTATTATAGCAGTTAGTATAAATGATTCCTTAGAATAAACTTTAGGTTTGCAAGAGTACATTCGAGATTGTCTAATTACATCAAATTGATTACAGTAAATATATAGCATATGACCATTGTGGACATGGATTAATTAGACAAGACTGAATCCTACGATGATGTGATTTATCATTTGCTAAGTGTTTGCCAAGTGAAAAGACGAGAACTTTGTAATAAACGTGCTTTTGTCTGATCATGATTACATACAAAACATTTAAATTAAGGAAATAATTGCTTAGTTCAACAATACACTTCATCTGAACGAAATTGGAAAATATTTATGGGATTTGATTGACCACAGTAATAGACATGAATCTTAAGCGCTTAATTCTATTTTATTTTATCTAAAGCAATTAGATTGCTTAAGGAGAATATAAAGAAATACATATAACATTCTCATATGTCTAATAGAGCATTGTCTGACAAAAGGTTTCATCAAAGAAAAAAGGACCATGGGAGTGGACGGGAAGCCGTATCAAGAGGTTGTGTGTGTGTTGTCTAGTTCAGCTCCGGTGACAACAAGGAGTCCTGTGTTCATTTCTTTTTAACCAAAGCAAAGCTTCAATCCTATATAAACATTTTATATTTTACGCCATTTTACACTACGCCTAGTGGTTCGAGAGTGCGCCTCGGTTGCTGGAGTGTTACGGCTGATCTGCCTCGTGTCGGGATAATGTGACTGGATGGGACATGATGCTGTATGTTTGCGGCATTTTGCCCCACTATTAGACATCACTATGAAGCGACACACTGCATACATCTTAACAAAATGATAGAAAAGCCGTTAAAGTTACGTTAAAATCTAAATCAATTGGCACACACGCGCCATTTTAGAAAATGTTGTATTGTTTATGACGATAATTCAATCAAGATAAAGGCTGTATCATAGTACTCTATAAAATATGTCAACCTATTTTAATCACCGTCTCGTGGTTCTTTTCCGCATTTTTCTTCTACGCCATCTTAAGGACACATGACTTTATTCATCCACTGAAATGAAACGCTAGGACCCAAAACAGAATCGATCGAATGAACAAAATGAATGCAAAAACGGCTCGTTTGCGATTTTGATAATTAAAATAATAAATTATTAGTAATGTCTAGGGTATACTCTAGGTTTATATTATTTGGATGCGTTCGAATTCGCCACGATACCAATACTGTTTATGCAACGTATATAAGATAGTTTTGTGACTTAGAATTCAAAGTCTTATACTAGATCAGAAACGACAGATATTTCAGAATTATGGCATTTTGGGGTGGTGGTGGGGATTATTGTCTTCTGAACAGAATACTGAGGCAAATATGAGTTGAAAAAGCTTGTATTATTTCATATGCATGTACACAAATAAGCCAGGATTATGGTAGCATTGGCAGTTGATAATTAGTTGCAGTTTCACTGTTGTATAATGCAATTTTTTTTAGATATTTTTACTTAAAGCTTCCACAACCTTCTGAATAAATCAGACGAAGCTTAGAAAGAACAGGAAATGACGCCCATATGACATCATAAACAAAGCCACTGAGATGAAACAAAACGCTGTCATTGGGATCAAACTCGGTTTGAAAATGAGATTATACTTCGACGATAAGTTAAATTTACACATGTTATTCCATTTTGCTCAGTTTCATAACTGATGTTGTTCCTTGCACATTACGCTAAACACTGAAATACGGGTTATTGCAAATCATTCTGTTATTATCGATAAATGATGATCCGTGTGCATCAGTGACACACAACAGCATATGGTTTGCTAGCTCATAGCTGCTGTTAATTGATATGACTGGAAGCTTTGGTTGGTTTTAATGGGCACTTAGAGTGAAATACCATATCTAACGACATATTTTATTACTGTTCACATTAGGGAAATTATATTTTCCACTGCTCTTATCTTCCACTTACACTAAGGTACCTTTAGAATTGTATGTAAGACTATAACATATTTTAATTTGTAAACTGTTTAGTTTTAGTTGGGTTTATTGAAACTGAACAATTATTATTATTATTATTATTATTATTATTATTATTATTATTATTATTATTATTATTATTATTATTATTATTATTATTATTATTATTATTATTATTATTTTACACCACTAAACGAATTGGCACTAATACATACAATTTTCGCCTTTAATATGTCTAATAGCAACATCTTCAAAGACAAACGGTATTGCAGATTTCATGCAGGCATAAAGTTATGTTGATCATCGAATGTCGTATGTGTATGTGTATCTGTACTTCCAATAATCTCTCTCTCTCTCTCTCTCTCTCTCTCTCTCTCTCTCTCTCTCTCTCTCTCTCTCTCTCTCTCTCTCTCTCTTTCTCAGAAACATAGACTCTGTTTTAGGAGAACATAATCTTCATTTAATTCAATCAGATTTCAAGGTAACAAATGATCTGTTATACAAAAAGAAATTGACAAATCAATAACATGACGAGATTAACCAGTCTAAACAACAACGTAATTTAAACTTTTCCTTTATATATAAGAAACTGAATGAAGAGTTACGCAATCTTGATCAAAGGAAACGTTTGGTTCGATTAGATTAAAACATTGTCTTTCTTGTTACAGGCAACTCTTTTCTCTTGGCTGAAGCTGTTATATAACAGACTGTTAAAACTTCAGCAATTTTGCTACTTGATATATTGCAGTATGGAGAATGATTTGTCATTGTGTTTTACGTCAATGTTTTGAAATTATACAATTATAAATTTGAATAATTTTAAAATGCCTTCGGTTCGTGCAGACATTTTGTATTTGTTGACTTGTTTATTCAAGCAAAATAGTATGCTTCCCTTACCATCAACAGAATTAACGATTTATGATACTTGAGACTGTTCTGAGTTCAGCTTCGAAAAACAAATAGGGATAACGTATCTCATTCGTTATCAGGCTTTTCCTCAAGCCTGCGATGTGCTATCAATAAACGTGATGAAATATTGTGACGTCAAAGTACTTTGTGACTCGTGACGGCATGACTGACGAATTTGCTAACGTGCACTTTCTCCGATAGCGAGTATAAAAACATTACACCGAATATTTCAATCACTATTAACAAGTGTTATTTTAGGTACAATGTTGTATAATAAAATAATTTATGGGTTTGCTCATTTGTTATATGCCCGGAGATACGATTTATTGTTATTTCATTCTTTCCGCGGAAACGTATGAGCCGAATGGGAAAAATAATGGCTGCTATACACATTTCTGGTGCTACTATTTGGAATCCTCTTGGACATATATTTCAGTTATTTTAAGATATTCTAAGGACCCACTGTTAAAAGAACGTGGCGGTAAATATTTTCGAGCTGTGTATAATCATATGATGATTGGACAGGAAAGTGGCCGTCATTATCGTTTAGTATTTGTACACGCGCCATTACAGAAAAAGACGATTTAAACAGTGGAGTGCTCTTAAAGCTCACAGTCAATTATTATATTTTAGGATTTATTAGTCGCTGAGTAGGACTTGTTATTTACTATAAGAAAAATAAACATATACTTACTCGCGAATATCAATAAACAGTACCTGCTAAAGATATGCACGCGCCACAGTGCTTCACATGTACTTGAAAACATGCCTTGCTCATTGTTAACGCACTTCCTTTTCTTGTTAATATTTTTAAACGGCAATCACATGTGCTGATAACATTATTCAACACTTAAAGATTAATGCGAATGTGGGTGTCATGGAGATGTAAATAGATTCATGCTGAGCACTGTTCATTTTACGTGTTTTTTCAGTTTTATTTTCCTATATTCAAGACAGAAAACAAAATGTTATTGTAAAAAACTAATGATATTCGGTGTATATCATTGTATTAGGATGACAATGATTATGTGGTATTGAAAACAGACACGATTAACAATCCTTTTATAAGACAAAGATAATTACCCATGAGTATGCACTGAATCTGGTAGTGGCTCATGCCACTTCTTCACAGTAATAAAAAACCATTTTCTGACAATAGGTATTCAAAGCCATTCAACTGATGCCACATCACTCATGGTACTAATGAAGTTCCTGTAGTAAATCTTTACTACCAACATCATATTAAAAATTTTCATCATCATCATCATCATCATCATCATCATCATCATCATCATCATCATCATCATCATCATCATCATCATCATTCCTTACTCCAAGAGGTCGTTGTGGCACCACAGTTGACTTTAAAACCAAATTTATCCAGCTTTCCATGTTCTCTTTTACCCTTTGGGAATATCCAAATCCCATGCCTGTCCACACCTTAATGTTGTTTTCCCACCTCTTGTTATATCTGCCTCTTCTTCTGCATACTCGCACAGTGCCTAGCGAGATTGTTTTTGCCAGTTCAGATAATCTTGAGACATGACTGTACCAGTTCAATTTACTCTTTTTCTTACATTGTCCAAAACTTATTCATAGGATCCGGTGGTTTGTTAGATCTTATTGTGAACTTCTTCGCTGGTTGCATGGTCAATGTATGAGATGCCCAAGTTTTTCAGGTGGCATCTCATTTCGCAGGTTGAATCCTTTGGATAGCTGCTAATAATCAAACATATGTCAATCAGCAAATATTCTTCATTGATGACAGAATCTGTGTGGAGAAAATCACTAAAGCCTCGGAATTTTCTGAAAGTATATGTGTTTGAAATATGTGCTTTCAACATTATTTCAAGGAATCAGATACTGATTTATTTATGATTCCTCCAAACATGCCTGTAAAAGAACTGACATTCAAACAATTAAACAATATAATTTCTTTTACAATTACAACTAACATAAATCTTCAAAAAATTATTTTTATTAAAATCCTATTTCCATTATTAACCGATACTGGACAGACAAATCCATACATAATCGATTTATCTTCACAAATTTCTACACTGGTCCCCAATTCTTCCCTATCATCAAATATCATGCATCCTACAGGGCCGTACTGCAGTCAGTTACATAACAGTCTCTTGCTAGTTTTGAGCGTATACTCGGTTGTGAAGTCAAATTATTGATAAAATGCTTTAAATAAATTGAAACATAACGTTTAAACATAATTATTGTTTTAGGCCTGATTTTGGAACACAGATCAATTTGTTACCATGTTCTGTTTCGTGGATAGACAATCTATCGATCTATATATTACTAATGAAATTGTCTTGCTTCTAAGGTCTCCGGTGTGACCTAGAAGTCTAAAACACTGACGGGTACAGATATTTCACATTTTCTTTCTTTGCATATGGATAAAAGTCTCGATTAAACTAACTTGGCATGTCCGCAAGATTGTTAGTATTTTATAATGGTCAATGGTTCTTACTAGTTTCTTCTCAGATTCTTCTTTCGCAAGATATATTGATTGCCTCATATAGCCTCTGATGTGCTGACAATGGCATGTTTGGGGATTTTTAAAGTAGCTTTAACTGTTTTTCAGTCATATCGCTACGGTAACTGCAGTATGAGAGTTTGTAGAGCTGTCTAGTCCTGGGGCATAATGCCGCAGACGTTTAGTATCATGTGACACCCAGTCAAATTATCTAGTCACAAGGTTAGCCAGTTCTAACACTAACCTCTTAATGCCGATAGCCTAACGAGGCAGCTGCTAGTACCATTGTAATAAGTCTTTGACATGACTCGGCCAGGGTTTGAACCTGTGACCACCCGTATCCGAAGTGGACGCTTTGAGAACTAGTCCACTGGAAAGTAGAACAATGAAAAAACAATGATAAGATACATACTACTGACTTAGCATGCTGGACTCTAACTACTGGTGTTAATAACTTAGCTATGTCAGAGTTGAATGTGCATAACGAGAGTCAGCAATAGCTCTCAGTTGAATGGATTTAACTCATTGGTGTTTTGTATAGTTATAAATTCAAAAAAATCTTTTGAAGTACACAAGAACGTAGATGTCTTTAATGTGGTCTTCTCGTCTCCTTTCCTGTCAGTCTCTTCATATGCACCCCAGCATTGTGTCTTGCAAGATTGTTTTTTCCAGACCATATGATCTTCACAAATGACCGTACCACTTCAGGTTGCATATTGTTTGATAGTAGTCAATAGGTCTTCATAGGATCCGATGTCTCGCTGGATCCTGCTGTGGACTTCTTCATTGGTTTCATGGTCAGTGTATGAGATGCCCAATATCTTGCGGTAACATCTCATTTCAAAGGTTTGAATCCTTCTTCGTGGATCTGATGTGTTCGTCAATATTTCACAAGCATTCAAAAAATGGGTATAAAATTGAGCGCAGCAGCTTTATTTTGGAGCGAAGAGTAATGGTGGTGTCTTTCCATATTGATCGCAAACGTTTTTTTTTTTGCTGTTTTTGTGTTACGATCCATGCTGCAAATTAATTCTGGTTTGGAGCTCTCGTCTATGACAATTGATCTCAAGTACTTGAAGCTTGAGACTGTTTCCAGCTTCTGTCCACTGACATGCATTTCTCCACTACTACTACTACTACTACTACTACTACTACTACTACTACTACTAATAATAATAATAATAATAATAATAATAATAATAATAATAATAATAATAATAATTAAAATGAACAACGGATGAATCAAATAAATGAAAAGGACGCAACTGTCTATCCTGTCCGATTTTAGAAATTATTCCTGCTGATGAGGGAGTGATGGCTTCCGACATGTGTTGAGAGCGAAACTGTATTTATTATTGAATTAGTGAATTCATGTTTATTATTGATCAATAATAATGTCAGGGATAGCTTCAACAAGTTTGACCGTGCACAGTATCTCCATATAGTGTTAACAGTAGCCCTCCTGGCAGTTAATCAGCTTTTTTGACTAGCTTATTAAATACATCTGCATTCATGTATGTTTTTTTTCTCAAACTTTGGACCAAAAGGAAATACTTTCACTTAGTGCTCACCGATACAATTAATACAAACAAGCATTTGTACTCGATACATTATCGCAAACATACGCAACATGATGCATAGCTAACGGCAAATGAAGAACTAGATTAAGTTTTTATGCAATCCATCACCTCTCTTTTTATAATTACACCGTCATCAGCTTTAGCAGGTGTATTGGGTGTAAATATTTTCTATTAGTCATTTCATTGTTTTTTTAAAGATATTTCATTAATATAAATGCTGTGTCAAGCTGGTGAGAAATGGTTGTTTGCTTTTTGTTAGCATACAAAATAAAAGCTCCATCATATCCAAAGTGCCTGTGATCTAGATTCCTGACTCCACCAAATTTGAGTGTAGATAATTCGGTTCTATGCGTTAAAAAAGGATTCTCAGCAAACCATTCATTTTCAAAACGATAAACGAATTAAAACTGACATAACGCCCGTTTCTGTTAATTTGTTTCTAAAAGTATTTATTATGTTCACATTGAATTAGGCATCATGTGGACAAAGCAGACTGCAACGAATTGGTGTCAGTGCACCTTATGTATCATTCTCTGCTCTCAGATTTAGTTACTAGTAAGGATGACACAAAAGCATTAGGTACATCGGCAGAACGTTAGTATTATTCAGATTCTCAAAATCTACACAAACACACAAACACACACACAGACACACACACACACACACACATATATATATATATATATACATATATATATATATATATATATATATATATATATATATATATATATATATATACATATATATATACATATATATATACATATATATATATATATATATATATATATATATATATATATATATATATATATATATATATATATATATATATATATACATATATATATATGTATATGTATATACACATACACATATATGTATATATATACATATATGTATATATATGTATATATATACACATACATATAAATATATATATATATATATATATATATATATATATATATATATATATATATATATATATATATATATATATATATATATATATATATATATATATATATATATATATATATATGAAGCAGTTAACTAAGGTGTGGCTCACACATTATTATTAAACTTCAGTCAGCCTAACGGGTAAGGAGTTTGAATAGTTGAGTTTCTAATTGTTCAGATAGACGGTATGGTTTTAATATGTTGCTAACCATGTACGTGTTTAGACATTTTGTAAACATTTCATTCCTAATCCCTGCGCAATTGAAATATTTGCAGTGTTGCATTCGCGATTGCAATTGGGAACTCTTCACCCATACAACTTAATAATTCTGTCACAATGTCATATCAAATTGCACACGTGAGATATGAAGCTGACAGTAGCAATAATTACATTTAAGAAAGTAAAGAAAACGATAGTGTTAGATTCGAAGCATGTTGTAAATTCTTTAATGTGCAATTGCTTCAAAAGAATGAATCAAATGTCAAATGCTAAATTCTATCCGAGTGAACTTCCCAAGCTAATATTATCGGGACATAGAGATAGGCAATGTACTCCTGCATTGACTTCAACTGCCCTTGACAATAACACATGTTCGCTAACAGTTAAATATTTTTTTCGAAAACCTGATTGACATTGTTATAACATTTACCTAATACAGTTTTCATCATGGACTCGCCATGTTACGCGTGCATATTTAATAGAAGTGGCTTTATTATGCACATATTAAATTTTCCGAATTTTTGATGGTATGAGTCCGAATCGGAATTTTGAGTGATTTAGTAGATTGTTTCTTTGTAAATTATTTATTTCAACATTACATTACGTTTCGTGCTGTATTTTTTTCAAAATACTACTAAAGTTTTATTACAAACAAAAATGTATAAGAAAGCCAATATTGTATTTGAATATTGGCCCAGAACGTTTTCTTATTTGAATGGTTGGATATTCGCTTCAGCTTTTCTGAACTACATAGTGACAGTAGTGGAAATTGGGCTTAAGTGGTATCGTCCGCGTCCATCACACTATATGGACTAAAATACAATACCTAGCTATAACGACTACAGGAAACATTAAGGATAATTGATATTTGCGAACACTTCTGGAGCAAGGTTTTGACAAAAAAGATTCCTTACTACATAAAATCTCCAGTTATCAACTCCCAATGAAACATGCTTTGAGTACAGTGACAAGTTTCCTCTTCTCACTATTTTTCATCTTGTTTAATAGATCCATTGGAGACGGCGTGATACACTTAGTTGGAAACGACGAAAAGATCTTGCAAGTATTAATCTGAATGTATTGTAGCTGATTCCATAAATACCCTTCATCAATAAACTACTTACATTAAGATGCATTTTAAATAATACCAAAAGCGCAAATTTGATCCAAGATTTTTGTTTTAGGTCTCACAAGAAGTTTCGTATATATTCATTTTGAGCAGTATATCATTCTATCAACAATATTGCTACATATCGGAAAAAGTCAAATTTGCGTGTTCTAAAAAAGACCATGATATGAAATTAGATTTTAATTTACTCTGTAGTTTCAAGAGTGTGTTTTCCTATGCCTGAGCTCTGTTTGTTACATATTATTCTTTGAATGTCATTTTTGTACTTTTGGTATCGGATATGTTCGAATGTCTTTAAATAATCTAAAAGATACTTTAACATGAAAAGGGATATTTTTTAGACGATCATTTCCAAGACAACCTTCATTGCCGTTCATACATTCAAAGCAGACAAACATACACAACTAATTAAATTCAGTAGCCACTTTAACTTCATCAATTGTTTTGTCTTATGACCATAAATATTATTGCATAAAACACAGTTTTCCTATGCATTCTTTTATGGCTTCCATCCCACACTTCTTCGGAATAAAAACACCAAATTTTCCTCTTCACCATAAAACGCTGAAAACAATATTCCAATCCGAACTAAGATAGATTACAAACGATATTAATTTCTTGTTAAAATGACATATTTATGCCATCCAAGATGTGGCTCCTGACGCTAATGATTCTTGTGCAATTAAATCAGCATTATCTTTAGCAGGTGCGCAGGTTGTAAATATTTCTAATTAGTCTGTCCCTTCTCTATTTAGAGTTTTTATTGTTGCTGAGTGGAGGTGTATAAAATAAGGTTTGGTTAATTATATCCTTTCATTCACACATCTTATGTATCTGGTTTGACTATTAACTCCCATAAAAAACAAAATATGAAGAATAGGTATGGATTTGAGTATAGTACGATTTTAGAGGAACTGAACTGTGTGCAATAGATCTTTAACAAAATGCAAGTGAACATCATAAATATTTTAAGGATCTAAATTAAATCTCTGCAAATGATCATTAGGATATCTTGCACAGGAAAGGATTAGATTATACACACCCAAACCACAACCACACATATCCACTCACTCACCTACACACACACACACACACACACACACATATATATATATATATATATATATATATATATATATATATATATATATATACAAACATATATACATATATATATATATATATATATATATATATATATATATATATATATATACATACATATTCATATACATATATACATATATACATATATACATATATACATACATACATGCAAACATACATACATACATACATACATACATACATACATACATACATACATACATACATACATACATACATACATACATACATACATACATACATACATACATACATACATACATACATACATACATACATACATAAGTTTAGGTATTTACAAGATAAAGACAAACTCAAACTCATAAGCACGAAGTTCGTGCATGGGCATTTGTTAAAAGGCTCAAAATTTAGTACAGAGAAAATGACCACAGAGCGTGCGGGCAGAATTTGCCATTTTGATGATAAACACAGTTAGGACGCATATTGACATTGCTTTAGAAAATGCCTCCATATAAGAGAACACTGAACACTCCAAATAAATTAGTTCAGATATCTGCTTCCTACACATTTACCCCAATGAGAATACTTCTTGAAAGTTTTTATCATAATGGATCAAACTAGTGGACAAAATGGTTTATTCAACATTAAATGCTCCATGCATAATGATGTATAAAACGAATGATCGTAATCTTAAAGGTCATTTGTGATGTTTTCCTACAATAAAAATACTTAGTTAGGCTTAAAAATCTTCTTTTGTAGTTGAAAAGATTATTCGTCAAACTCCGCACACAATCGGTAGTTTCCGCGTGTCTAGGACGGATATGACGTACATTTATCTCTTTGTTTCAACCTAGCCATTTAAGTGCTTAATTTCCCGCCGTAAATGTGTATGTGAGATATCTTACGATCGTGCTTTTGTACAGAAAATATGATGCACTGTGTTGCATATGGATGTAACCAAAAGAATGATGATGGAAAAAAAAATCTTCTTTCGAAAAACTATGTGTACCAAAGGAAACAAAATGAATTCAAGCTTTGAATTAGATTAATGTCAGGGGATGGGAAAGTTGCATCATTAATCCCGGATTACAGTTAATTTGGTCCAATAGAATTCCGCCCATCTCGAAAGACAATTCGGCTCATCTTAACAATAGTTTGAATAATTTTGTTTCTTAAAACAACAAGTAGATGCTAATAAAGATACGTTTTAGTAATAGGTTTTAGGGAAAACAGCTAACTTAAACGAACTTGATATTCTTTCGAAGAATATGATCATACTTTGCAGCGTACATACATATGAGAGAAAGCACAAACAGACATATCTTGCTCGTTCTAATCAAAATATTTATATACATTTTATGCTAGAAAAATTAACTGAATCTGCACAACAACATTCTCAATTTAAGTCTTACGGTCAAATTATCAATATTCATTTATTAAACAATAAAACTTAACAGAGAATAGTCTACATAATATGTATACATTTTTCTAAGGGTAGTGTATAATATATATTAAAATAAATATATTTAATTTTAGGCTTCACGTTGTAACACTGCTGCATATAATACACACTCAGTTACACGCAGTGGCGGATTTAGTCATTTTGAGGCCTAAGGCAAACATAGGCATGGAGACTTTCACAGCCCTTGTTCTCCGCCATTTCAGACCTTATTTATCTGCGAAAGATATGCTTGTAACTTGTCACCAGTCTTCACACAGCGTATCGTTGTTTATAAATATATATATATATATATATATATATATTTATATTTATATTTATATATTTATATATATATATATATATATATATATATATATATATATATATATATATATATATATATATATATATATATATATATATATATATAATTAATTGGTGAAAAGTAAGACAACAAATCATAACGATAAGTTGATGAGGAGTTTTACTGGGTTTTTGGTGAAACTCTTACCAGTTACTTTTATCGTTTGTTTTCTTTTCAAATTGTTTTTAGTGTCTGCCCGCGTAAATTAAAAGCTTGTCATTGCTAATCAACATGGTTAATCATATTTGCTTTATTATTCCATTCAAATAAGAAAGAAATAGATTTTGGGTTTAATCGGTGCGCCCCAACCCCCGCAAGGTAAAAAAAGATAAACATGCTCTTTATTTTAAAATAAAATGAAATGAACTACTTTTGCATTGTTATTATTTATTTCTCATTTTTTTCATCATGCGATATTTATTAAAGAAAAACATATTTCCACATATTTCCACGAACGTCAAATAAGAAAATCACAAAAGAGACGAAAATATCACCCGATTGCTTGAAAGCACCTTCCATTCACGCATGACGTTACAGGGTGCAAACTGACCACGATTTATTGTATCCAGGTTAAAATACATCCACTGTGAGTGCAAATGATAATCTTTTCGCTAGGATGGGTTACAAAATTATTATTATTTAAGCACGTTATTGTTTTGTTAAAGCACGTTATTGTTGTATATACTAATTTTCCATGAAAACTATAAATAATGATCAATTTAGAAACAAATATAAGCCCGTGTGATGGATAACCACAACTTGGAGCGAGCAATAAACTCTTTCCTTAAATTGTACGACAAGATATCAAATACAAAGGTTATTTTATTACAAACAAACAACCCCGACAACTAACATGGTATCTTTTAAGTAGGCCTATTTTTCTTATGAAGTCGGCTGACATAAGGATGTCAAGTTTGGTTCCTTTGGATTCTTTTTGGTGTGCCGATTTTCTTTATTTTTTTTAATAAAGTTTGATCGACATAGAGAAGACAACATTGATTCCTTTTTACCTGTATTAACGGGAGTTTTCAAAATAAGTCGAAACTGTGGAATAGTTTTGAAAGCGACACGATTTAGTGCGTCGTGCACGCATATCGATATAAAGTTAAACAGTAAATTAGTCTTAGTAGTTTCATCTAAATGTTCCCTATCCATGGTTTTTAATGTTTTATTTTTCAACAATAAGAAGAATGTACTTCGTCTTGTGGGGATAAATATACGTCATTTCCGGCTGGCGTCCTCTATAGGTGGAAAAACGTAGCTAATCTGTATAGTAACTGCGTTGTGTACGTCTTTTTCGAGTAATTAAATTATTATTTCTTCTTTACACTTGATAATTTGTTTTGGTTTTTTTGTGCGAGTATAATCAATTAATGCAAATCTGATGTAAACAGAAAAATTTGATGTGCAGCCGGTGACCTTTAAGTGTAAATAATATTTTGCGCCATTTCATTAGGTATCTTGTGCATGCACCAGTTTCATGTCCAGTGATATAATTGACAAATGAGAATTACGTCACAGGAAGACACTATAAAAACGATAATTACATCATAGAATATACAAAGAAAAGGATTCCTGACTTCAGACAATTTCGGATTATATACCTCTTTATAAGTCTTGATTTACATTGAAAGACAATTATCCTTTCTTCTGTGTTATGCAACTGTTTCGAATTTTCCTTAAGTCTGTAATAATGCACACTTTTGTAGATATTGTTCCCAATTTAGTATGTAGTGCTTGGCTTAATACATAACTATTAACACTTAGCATGGCTAGACTCGAAATAATTTAGTAGCATGTAATGTTTAACCTCTCTTTTACGGAGACATGATTTTTAATCAGAGTTCGTTCGATAACAGTTAGAGATAGATGTTAACATAAGGTCTTGTAGGGGGTAACGCCAAAACTAAGACAAACCAGATTCAAACGTTTGGGAAATCGTGTACCATTTGAAACAGGTGTCATAATAAGATATTTAACATAATGGTTATTAATAAAGGCAGTCTTCGTGGCAATGTTAATCATTTGTAGGGTAGAGATATTAAACGTGATTGGTTGAGGCAAACGTGTGTCTGTCTGTGTTTGTGTGTGTGTGCTTGTGTGTGTTTTCAGACGAAATACAAAGTTTGACGTAATCTGTCTCGCAAACTTAGACATTCTAAGTTTTTGACGGGAGCCGGAAGTTAGCTTCATTAAATAAATATTTCTCGTTAGATCACTCAAAGGACTTGTATCTAAAATTGAGGGCAAGAAAAGTGAGGTTCAACTGCATAGTAAGAGCGAGTCTCGATAAATCACAAGGAAAAATATCTCTATATCTGTAGAGCACAGTGTAAAATATCTCAGTCTACAATAATGA
Organism: Potamilus streckersoni; assembly: GCA_016746295.1. Lineage (NCBI taxonomy): Eukaryota > Metazoa > Mollusca > Bivalvia > Unionida > Unionidae > Potamilus > Potamilus streckersoni. The sequence goes on from JAEAOA010001233.1 coordinate 4,265,683, forward strand.
CGGTTGATAAACCTAGAAGGATTAAGGAAGAACTAGAAGGAAAAGAAATATAACATCAACAGTGGTTTGTAACAGACCCGAAGCAACTAGTTGATGCTGACAGGCCGGCAAATTTAGTTTGATCAGTCACTCGATTATGTGATGAAATTTGTTTCATCGGTGTAAACGAACGGCAAATTGAAAATTTCAAAAGCTGTTAAAACAGATACAGAACACAGGTAAGAGGATACATTTATTTTAATGCAAATACGAATTCATTTGGATTCGATAATCTTGGATTTTCAAGTAAAAAATAGCTTTCCTCTCGGTGCTTGCTTTGATGAAGTTATCACACTCCAGTTTTCTCTATAAATATTGAGTTCATTCAAGAGCGGCACTAATGAAGTGTTAAAAAGACCAATTATCTGTAGGCATTGCTGCAATTATTCGAAACTGTTTTGGCTCTCCATCGAGTTGTCGTTAAATTATAACTGTTTTAGCCCTCTAATTTTATGGATGTTTATAACTACTATTAAGTGCAAATGAAGCTGCGGTCAATCTGTAGTTTCTAAGCATAAAAATGAAACACAATATTGGTACGTTCGAAAAGATAAATTATATTTCGTCGGCGGTCAGAAAATTATTACCAGCATAACAAAAAGATTCTCCAATAAACTACTAAGCAACCATTCACATGTACTCACGTATAGAAATATGACAATTCTTTGACTATTTAATTTCTGCAAAGTAGAATGACATTCAGTGAAATCATCTACTTTTCAAATAGTATTGTTAAATGTCAAGCATGGTCTTAAAAAATTGATTCTGAGCTGTAGATGTTCATGGATTGATTGGTAATGGTTTGCATAAATTATTTGTTTTTATGTTGCTTTTCTATCACGGGGGTGTAGACTATGGTCGACTGGACGTTTATATGTCCACTAAATTGCAATTTATCTTTGGAGGTCCAGTTATGGTCCAAATGCTTCCCGCCACTAAGATTTGTTTATACCGTGCACGGTTGTAAATTGCCAGTGGTACTCCGGGAAACTAACGTAATAAAGCATTGGCTAATTGTATTCGCTTTATAGGGTTAATTCAAGTGCTAATTACAGGAGAGAGCAGGTTATTAACAGCCTCACTGGCCCCTTTTATACGGAATTATATTTGAAGGCCATTTACAACTTCGATATCAAACCATCAAATTATATATCGAATGTATGTAACTAGTTTGAAATTTGGACCACCATACCATATCTATTTGAGAAAACAATGATTGATCGATACATTGCGAAATTTAGCGATCTATGTTTATTTTACTTCCATTTCATATTGCATAAATAATCAAGGTGATCCGAATAGATGGCAGTTTCATGCTTCTGAAGAAATTTTCGACGAACATAATTATAATTTTCTTATGCGCCGACAAACTTGAGGCCGAATAGTCTTGCAGAACACCGATGATGGATATTAGTTAAAATATCTTAACAATATAAGACTAATTCTTTGTATATTTGCTGAACAGCTTTTATGGTCCACTTTTCACGTCATTGTACATTTAACAAGTTGCTGCTTACGCGTCTGAGTTTGTTTAAATTTGGCATATTTCTGATCTCTCGAATGATTGCAGCAATGCCTCCGGATAATTGGCATTATTCCACATTTGTTTAGTGCCGCTCTTGAAAGCACTAATTCTTTACTGAGAGAACTGAAGTATGATAGCTTCGTCAAAGCAAGACGTAAAAGGAAAACGTTTTCCTACTTTAGAAAATCGCAGATCATCTACTCCAAATTGATTGGTATTTGCTCTGAAATACATGGACCCTTTTATCTGTGTTCTGTATCTGTTTTAATATACTTTGGTGACTAGGTTCTATAAATGTTCTTTAACATGTATTTCCTAAAATAATTTAATTTGGAGAGTTTTAATTTGATACAATATTATTGCGCAGATACCTTTCAAATATATTAGATTTGAGACCTTTTTTATTTAATCGTTTCATATAATATTGTCTAAGTGAATTTAGAATTCATTTAAAGAAAGTGCTTTTGCTATGTTTGCTTGAACTAAACCGCTAAGTAACTGTACTTGATTCTAAAATGTTGTATATCCAGAGACAAATTTAATACACTTATTCATAGAGTGATAAAAGTCACATGAACAATGCATAAAACCCATGTTTCGATTGCGACATCGTATTTACCTGCAATGCTGACGTGGTTTTAATAAAAGATACAAAAGATTGCTTTGAAACCATAATGAGATATTTAAAATGGCTTATTTTCAGCCTGAAAAGCAAAACTTTAGAACCGAACTGACGAAGTGGTAATCAAGCACAAGCAATGTAAATATCGTTAATAATGACTATATATCTTTAGAACATTAGTTTACATATGGATTTGATTGGTTTTCATGGGTTAGATGCATACTAGAATCAAACATAAATTTGTATTGTGGTGGATTTTCCTATCTTGCAGAGATGTAATCAGATACTTTCTTTTCGTTATCGATACATGTCATCTCAAATCTTATTAATGTTGTCGATTGTCTTGGTTATATTCCTCTTTTTATTTTTCTTATCTTCGTCTTCTTCTTTAATATAGTAGTACTAGCAGTAGTAGTAGTAGTAGCACAAAGATGTCACAAACTAGAAAAATTATGATTTGATATATTTCAGATTTCTTTGAACATTTCACATTTCTTTAAAACAAAAGTGGATGGAATTAGCATATAGATCAAAATACAAAAAAAATTATTCAAAGAATATCAGGTTTTCTTAAAGGTTATTTCTCCAGCCAAATTCATAAAAAATAAAATTCACGTAATATATTTATACTTTTGTTGCGTTTTGGTGTAGATTTTATTCTGAGATCACTAAATTTGTGCAAAACTGATTGATCCCGTTATCATTGCTAAAACCTAAGCAGGATTATAACCTGAGACAACTAAATAAGCGGCACTTTCAATTCGAAAATGTAACTAAGAAAAGGTCATTTAATGCTGTTGTATGACGACGGGTACGAAAATAAATAAGTTATGGTCTTCTAAAAGGTTCTTAAACCTGGGCAGTTCAAGTAGGTTTGTTTTGCACTATTGTATGCATTTAAGTCAATCCGTTTATCGGCATATCTGCAACGAACAAGTATACGAATCTATTAATACGTTGTTTATTGGCTTAATTACCGATATACAGTTGCTTGGTTACTTGCTTCAGAGCAAAATGGTATTTATTCTAAACGAAATCAAGAAAGTACTAGTGACTTGAGAAGAATGCACTAAAGACGTTTATAAATCTTCTTTTTCATTATGGAAGCAAAGTTCGACTTCCGGTACAATTGCTGTTGATTAAGAATTTAGCAAACATGATTTTAGGGTTAATGCCAGTGACATAACAGGAACAAAACTACTGGAATACAATTTCCTCGTTAGATATTTAGCAAATTCTCTCCCGGGATCAGGAGATGTTATTAGGATTTTATATAATGATTAGGGATAAAACTGCCGAATCGCTTCTATATTGTAAAATATAATAGGTTACTCCCTAAGTAAACAGATATTACAATAAACAGAGTATTAAAATTAAAGCAAGAAAAGAAATCGAAAGCATCAAAACGGTGTAGAATTCAAGAGTCAGTTAAAGGAAACAAATATCGCATTTGTTGGCGCTGACCAATATTTGAGGATTAAAATTATCTCACTAATGAAAATAGTCATGCAAAATACATATGTATGGAAAGCACATTCTTTTCTTGTTCTAAATATAGCAAATGTTTGTTTTATTTTGTTTTGATTTTCTACCGAAAGATTTTTATTTAAATATTTTCTTCGAATTCGTATAGAATTAAGCTGTACTAATTATTCTATCAAAGCTATGTCCGTCTTGATCAGATGCATTCAATATCCAAAAAGTATTAGCTTTCTTCCAGAAATTATTTAATGAAAGTTATTACACCATAAATTGTTCATACGCTAAAAATATTTACCGACAGATGTTGAAATAGATAAACCACGGCGGTATTCCTGATTTATCACTGTAAATTTAATCTGATGACTTGCAGGCATAAAATAAAACTGAAAACGTGAACAAAATCCATAAGGAAAACATCGAACTTCAGCCAGAAAATTCGTTTGTCTTCATGAAAAGAATGTAACCTAAACACATGCATTTTATTAGTTTAGGAGGTTTTGGATGGTGGGGGGTGGGGCTTGATATATTTTTTTACAACTTTAAATAAATGCGTTGTTTTCCATCACATATAAATATACGTTTAGGGACAACATAGACATTAATTTTATATATGGACATTTTCAGTATCGTGTGAGGCAATAAATGGAGTGAAATTGTGTGCACTGGAATGCATTCTGTGATTATGTTACAGCTGAGAATTGAACAGTTTGTACATAAAAATTGACTTCACATATTATGGATTGTATACTTTGCTGTCTGTATCATTATTGTGCATGCATCTTTGGGTTTACCTAAACTTACTTCGTACCGTATTGCAATGCGTGTGCCTAAGTGCTGTCAAATCTTATAACCACACACACACACACACATTCAAGCACGCACGCGTACACACAGTCACACACGCATACAGTCACACACGCATACACAGTCACACATACATGCATGCATGCATGCATGCATGCATGCATACATACATACATACATACATACATACATACATACATACATACATACATACATACATACATACATACATACATACATACATACCGTATGGTGATTTCTCTTTCACCTAGCTTATATTATGTATACAAACAAGCAAACACTATTCAGAGTAGCACGAAGGCCATAGGCGTATGCATTGTATTATCTTCATTGCACCTTCTGTCGCCGCCTTAACTCATCCGGCACAAATGACTTTTGTCATTTTCTCCTTAAATTATGGGGGGAAGGTAAGAAATACAATTTGGAGGTTAATTCTGAATGCCATCGTATACATCTGATTTTAAGAATTGTTCGCTTAGACTGATACCTAAATTTGCTAGAAAAGTTTTTATTTGGCCATTTGCCTCGCGCATCTACAGAAGGGTAAAAGCTGGAGTTCTTTTGTAATATCCATTTTTGTTTTCTAGCTTGTTGGACCCAACATGTTCGATTCCTGGCCTGTTCTCACTTCAAGTTCTATTTTTATCATACTTTTTGCTAAGGTTCACCTGTCTTTGTACAGTGCGGTCTGGTCTGCCTTAGATCACAGTCCAAAAAGTCTTAATGCAGGAAGTATAATCCAATTCCAACAATGTGTGAATTTTTGGTGTAAAAAATAGGGCTTCAAATCATACGCTCACACGAAATTATATTTCAGAAGATAAACTGATTTCTTAATATTATCAACTGTGGTAACATTTTTATGATCAATTATCAATTGAGACGTAGATTCAACAAACGATCATATTAGAGACATATATGCTCCAAGCAATCATAATAGTCATATATACACCAAACAATCATAATAGAGTAATATATGCATTAAACAATCATAATGAACATATATATCAACAAAACTCTCATAACAGAGTCATATATACACAATGCTATCATAATAGAGACATATATGTAACCAAACAATTATAAAAGAGTCACAAAAGACCAAAACAATCAAAATAGAGAATAACAACCCTTTCAAGCGTACTGGATCCACAAAGGGATCATGCTTGTCAGGGATTGATTAAAATAGAAGCAATAAACTGACGACGAAAAGTATGAAACTAGTAACTAACTAGCCTAAGCGCTTTCCACTCTTAATGAATCTTTTCCAAGAAAAATAAAAAACATATATACGACAAACAAATAAACACAAACACGTTGTGTTTGTAAACCTGTACATGGCTGTCTCCACATGTGTTAAAACTATAAATACAACCAGCTTGTATAGACTAGTTGCGGAAACTAAAAATGGTGTATAATTCCCTAAAAGTCTACAAGCCAAAGTGACATCTATTTTTACCTTGTGTACATTTATGTAACGCAGATTATATTCCAAGATATTTGATTCTATACCGGTTATTTTTATAGTAAAAATTGAAGGATAATAAGAATATTTAGAAAATCTTAAATTCTACTAGTGCGTAGTTTTCTTTTTCTAGTCTTCTTGGTTAGACCGCTTGTTTTCAATGTTCTAGGGCGGCGTATCCAGTATGATTCCTTGTCCTTCCTGGTTTCGGAACTCCAGCTGTGTTTGTTAGCAATAGCGATAAGTATTATATCACTGAAAATGTGGCACGGGGAGGAGAAGTGTTCTGCGACCGGGCTTCTGTACAGCTTTTTTGTCATCCAATCAGATCTATTAAGGTTTATCCTTTTGTGTAGCTTTTCAGTTTCTCCGACGTACTGAAGGCCACATAAATTACATGTGATGAGATAGATCACATTCTCTGTTTTGCACGTTTTGTTTGGACCATGTATATTTAGTTTTTCTTTAGTCACTGTGCTAGTGAATGTCGTGGTCTCTATCATATGTTGACAGGTTTTGCATCTTTCATCGCCACAGGGTCCAGATTGACTAGGATGGTTTTGACTAGCGGTGGGCGTTAGCTTTGCCCTGACTAGGATGTCCTTTAGGTTTTTTGGTCTCCGGTAAGCTACTACAGGTTTGTTCGGAAGTATTAGTTTTAGTATGTCTGACGATTGCACGGTTGGCCAGTGGTTTGCGATGATTTTTACCTACTTTGGGATTGTCTGGGTGATAGGTCAGAATAAATGGTATCCTATCGACCTTTTCTTTCTGTCCATATCTGAGTAGGTCATCACGGTTTGTTTGTTTGGCCCTTTGGATTGCCTCCGCAATCAGGTCTTTGTCGTAGCCTCGGTAAATTAAATGTTTAGCCAGCTCTTCAGACCTTTCTAGGAATCTTTCATCGTCGGAGCAAATTCTGCGTATCCTCAGAGCCTGGCTATATGGAATGTTCATAATGCAGTGTTTTGGATGACAGCTGGTTGGGAGGAGATACTGGTGTTTGTCGGTTGGTTTCGATTAGATGTCTGTGTGAAATTTGTTTTCCACCAGTCTGGTTGTTGTGTCCAGGAAAACATGGTTTGAGTTGGAAATTTCTGCCGTGAATTTTATTGAAGGATGGAAGTTCTTCGCCTTTAATATGAAGTCATCCAGACTTTCTCTTCCATACTGCCACTTCATTTTTATATCTAAGATAAGGCGTACCCACTGGTATGGTGTACGCTCAACCGATGCTAAAAGCTGACCCTGAAGTTTTCCCATGAAAATGTTAGCATACGAAGGGGCCATTTTAGTACCAATTGCAATTCCATTGATTTGTAGGTAGTTTTCTTCATTAAATTCAAAGTTGTTGAGTTTTAGGACAAGCTCCAGGAGTTGGACTAAGAAGTGTGGGTGGATTGTTTACAGTTCTTGCTTCCCATGCTTCGCTACATGCCTGTAACCCTTCGTTGTGCGGTATGTTGGTGTACAAAAATATGACGTCTAAGGAAGCAAGTAATGTATATGGCAGTAATGGTTCTCTAGCTTTGCTTTTAATGAGATAATCTGTCATGTCTTGAAGATATGATGGTAATTTGTGGATATGTGGTCTCATAAAATGATCTAAATATTGATATCCTTTCTGTGGGGTGTCCGTTACCTGAGATTATAAGTCTGCCAGGGTTTTCTTGTTTGTGGATTTTGGGTAGAATATAAAATCTACCTGCTCTTGGGTTTTCTGGGCTTAAGTAGTTTTTCGTTTGCTGGTCTATGTGTCCGCTTTGGTACGCCTCGTCAATAACATTAGTGATGATTTTGCATATTCCAGCGTTGGATAATGGTTCAGTTTTTGGTAGAACCTAGCGTCACTTAGTTGTCTACTTGCTTCACTAATGTAATCTTCCCTATTCATAACGACAACCGTGGAACCCTTATCTGCAGGCTTAATTATAATGTCTGTTCTGTTTTTCAACGAGTGCAGGGCATCTGTTTCTTCTTTTGTCAAATTAGAATATTTGTTAGTATGGTTGATATGTCTGGAAGTATCGATTTCAACAGAGTTGATAAAGGCTTCTATTGAGACAGAATTGAGTTGATGTTTTAGTTCTTCAATGGTTGCTTAAGGAAGATGAAGAATGAAACAGAAGAGTTTATCCTCCAACTAAGACTCAAAGACCATTTTGCCTTGCAGCCAACAAACAAATCAAAGGAAAATATAAGCCGCGGCCAACCCACATTTAGAAAGAAAAGTAACTGGACCCCACCAAAAATTTCAATTCCGAGTCAGGAAACCTTTATCAACTCGGTTGAAGACGATACTTGCAGACATATCAACCATACTAACAAATATTCTAATTTGACAAAAGAAGAAACAGATGCCCTGCACTCACTGAAAAGCAGAACAGACATAATTAAGACTGAAGAAAAGGGTTCCACTGTTGTCGTTATGAATAGGGAAGACTACATTAGTGAAGCAAGTAGACAACTAAGTGACGCTAGGTTCTACCAAACACTGGACCATCATCCAACGCTGGAACATGCAAAAATCATCACTAGTGTTATTGGCGAGGCGTACCAAAGCGGACACATAGACCAGCAAACCAAAAACTACTTAAGCCCAGAAAACCCAAGATCAGGTAGATTTTATCTTCTACCCAAAATCCACAAACAAGGAAACCCGGGCAGACCTATAATCTCAGGTAACGGGCACCCCACAGAAAGGATATCAGAATATTAAGATCATTTTATGAGACCACATGTCCACAAATTACCATCATATCTTCAAGACATGACAGATTATCTCATAAAAAGCAAAGCTAGTGAACCATTACTGCCGGATACATTACTTGCTTCCTTAGACGTTATATCTTTGTACACCAACATACCGCACAACGAAGGGTTACAGACATGTAGCGTAGCACGGGAAACAAGAACTGTAAACAATCCACCCACACACTTCTTAGTCCAACTCCTGGAGCTTGTCCTAAAACTCAACAACTTTGAATTTAATGAAGAAAGCTACCTACAAGTCAATGGAATTGCAATGGGTACTAAAATGGCCCCTTCGTATGCTAACATTTTCATGGGAAAACTTCAGGGTCAGCTTTTAGCATCAGTTAAGCGTACACCATACCAGTGGGTACGCCTTATCTTAGATATAGAAATGAAGTGGCAGTATGGAAGAGAAAGTCTGGATGACTTCATATCAAAGGCAAACAACTTCCATCCTTCAATAAAATTCACGGCAGAAATTTCCAACTCAAACCATGTTTTCCTGGACACAACAACCAGACTGGTGGAAAACAAATTTCACACAGACATCTACTCGAAACCAACCGACAAACACCAGTATCTCCTCCCAACCAGCTGTCATCCAAAACACTGCATTAGGAACATTCCATATAGCCAGGCTCTGAGGATACGCAGAATTTGCTCCGACGATGAAAGATTCCTAGAAAGGTCTGAAGAGCTGGCTAAACATTTAATTTACCGAGGATACGACAAAGACCTGATTGCGGAGGCAATCAAAAAGGCCAAACAAACAAACCGTAATGACCTACTCAGATATGGACAGAAAGAAACGGTCGATAGGATACCATTTATTCTGACCTATCACCCAGACAATCCCAAAGTAGGTAATAATCATCGCAAACCACTGGCCAACCGTGTAATCGTCATACATACTAAAACTAATACTTCCGAACAAACCTGTAGTAGTTTACCGGAGACCAACATACCTAAAGGACATCCTAGTCAGGGCAAAGCTAACGCCCATTGCTAGTCAAAACCAACCTAGTCAATCTGGACCCTGAGGAGACAAAAGATGCAAAACCTGTCAACATATGATAGAGACCAAGACATTTACTAGCACAGTGACTTAAAACAAACTAAATATAATTTGTCCAAACAAAAGGTGCAAAACAGAGAATGTGATTTATCTCATCACATGGAAGATATGTGGCCTTCAGTACGTCGGAAAACTGAAAAGCTACACAAAAGGATAAACCTTAATAGATCTGATTGGATGACAAAAAAAGCTGTACAGAAGCCCGGTCGCAGAACACTTCTCCTCCCCTGGCCACACTTTCAGTGATATAATACTTATCGCTATTGCTAACAAGCACAGCTGGAGTTCCGAAACCAGGAAGGACAAGGAATGATACTGGATACGGCGCCTTCGAACATTGAAACCAAGCAGTCTAAACCAAGAAGACTAGAAAATGAAAACTATGCACTAGTAGAATTTAACATTTTTTAAATCTTATTATCCTTCAATCTTTACTATAAGAATAACCGGTATAGAATCAAATATCAGGGATATAATCTGCTTTACATAGATGTACAAAAAGTAAAAATAGATGTCGCTTTGGCTTGTAGATTTTTAGGGAATTATACACCATTTTTAGTTTCCGCAACTAGTCTATACAAGCTGGTTGTATTTATAGTTTTAACACATGTGGAGACACCCTTGTAGAGGTTTACAAACAACGTATTTGTGTTTATTTGTTTGTCGTATATATGTTTTGTATTTGCCTTTGAAAAAGTCTCATTAAGAGTCGAAAGCGCTTAGGCTAGTTAGGTACTAATTTCGTACTGTTCGTCGTCAGTTTATTGCATATATATATATATATATATATATATATATATATATATATATATATATATATATATATATATATATATATATATATATATATATATATATATATATATATTAAACAATCATAACACTCATTGAAGATCAAATAATACATTTATCAAGATTCGTCACAATAAAACAATATTTTTTAATACAGAACCAAATGTACAACTAAGCATAATCCTTTGAGCGTGAAAAGGTTAATATGACAAGCGTCGTTTGCATAAATAAGTAGCCTACCATTCCTGATTTTTCGTTCAACAGTATCCAAGAAACTGAGCCTATGCAAGAAGGACTCTTACGCTAGCAACAACGGGGAGGAAAAGCCCTCAAAACTTTTGTGAACAATTATTTTTGCATTGTACTGACTTTTTGCAATCTAACAAAAGTACTTGGAAAACTTTAGGTGATATTGTCTGATTTACTTAAATATGTCTATATCTCCTGCATCTACTCAGATCTCTTTGATCTAACCCTGAAATAAATATTATGAACCACTTTATGTAATTTCTGAAAATCTGAGCATAATGTGCCCTTCGCTCTCTGTAATTTGTTTGTTATCTGAATCAGACATATAATCGGATTAAAGTACTAGCCCCTAACTCTTTTATTTTAGATGAATCTATTTCCACCTAGTTTAATTTCCTTTCACCAGATTTGAGGATGTACGTTTGTGTTGTGCAATTAATTTTTCCGTCTTGTAATGTACTATATAATCTCAAGTCATCAATCGAGATTATGTTTGGTTATCTTGGCTATCTATTGCCTCAGGTGACAAAATTGTTGTTGGCGTGTATAAAAAGTAGTCCTGATTGGCTAAGCTAAACGAGAGAGCGAGAGAGAGAGAGAGAGAGAGAGAGAGAGAGAGAGAGAGAGAGAGAGAGAGAGAGAGAGAGAGAGAGAGAGAGAGAGATTTCAGGCTTTGAAGAAATTTCACTCGCGGAATTAATTTGTCTAATTTCTTTGGAGAGCCATAATTGTTTCGCCTGGAAATGATTACTACTCATCGTTAGATTGTCCTAAGAGGACTATGTCGGAAAGTTAGTTACACGAAAGGAGAGAGTCAACTACATGAAAAGTTGAAGACTCGAATGAAGTACAATATTAATCACAGTTGCGTACAATATACGTTCAGTGATGTAAATTTGCATATGTAGTTGGAGCTTATTCATTTTAAATTCATACGTATTTTGTATTGAGTTCAGACGTAATTGATTGAATGCACGTTGTTTCAAACTTGTATGACTCCTGTATTATATGAATGAGTTCGAATTTAGTTACCTTGTATGTAAGATATGATCATATGTTAGTGTAATGCTTTCATGCATTACGTCGTGTATGTGTCGTGACAATTTATTAAACTGATTGATCATATATGCTGATAATTAATTTTTCTATGTCGGGACATGAATGTCAGTGAATCGATAAACGCAGTTAGGACAAAGTACGGAGTCCATTAAATCGTTGTTTAATTAAGTCGGTAATTCTTTTTCAACTAAGAATCGATGGTGTTAGTCTTAGATATGTCACGTTTCCGGTTATGAAGGCGCGGAATGGCTTGAAATGACATAAATCCAGGTTAATAGGTTGTTTGTGTAATAAGTTACAATTTGACGATAAGTTAGATCATTTGACTTACGATAGACGAGATCTGAAGTAAAAGGTGGTAATAATGTTGATCCCAGGAGAAGAAAAACCCGACTAGTATTTAGGCTTGTATATTTTATTTTTATGAAGGAAGAAAGCAGCTCCAACTGTATTTGACAATGGGGAAATATCGCATTATACAGCTAAGACTTTTCGTGACCGAGAGAGAGAGAGAGAGAGAGAGAGAGAGAGAGAGAGAGAGAGAGAGAGAGAGAGAGAGAGAGAGGGGGGGGATCGGCAAACTATCACTACCATTAGACTGGAAGCAATTAGGTGATTTTGACATTTGCGTTCAATCAATCGCTCAATTATGTGATGTAATTCTTTCTAACAGCATAAAGGTAGTGCTATTTCGCATAAATTTTCAATCTATTTCTGAGAGAAATTGTCTCGTTCACTCAGTCATGTTCAATTTCATTTTGTCAAGGTATTTGGTTAATTGCTATATTTTACATACGGAGACTTGTATTATTCTATTATAGATCTTTGCTCAGAAATCTCTGTTATTCTGTATAGTAATTTCATATTCCATTTTACTGATTACTCGATCCGGGCAATACGGTCGGGGTTGATCATATCCTAGCTAATAATAACCAAACCACTATAAGGAGTAAGGATCACCACAACCTTATATCCTTCACGAAATTTCATGACCAAGTGTCTTCACAGTATCATGAGCATAATTTGCATATCGAAGACTTTTATTAAATAGGTGCAACTATAAAAAAATATTTCATTTAAAACTGTCTCGTTATAAGACTTGTTCTATAATATAAATTATATAATAGCAAATTCACCATGCATTTGTTTAACAAATTAATATTATTATTATTATTATTATTATTATTATTATTATTATTATTATTATTATTATTATTATTATTATTAAGATTATTATTAAGATTATTATTGTTGTTTTTGTTGTTGTTGTTTTTGCGAAGAATAGCAGAATTTAGAGCCAGGTATTCCACAGCAGATAATATATTTATATTATACACAATTTAAAAATATTTAAGAAAATGTAGGTGTAGAAACTATGCAGTATTTATTGACTATGAAGAAGGCTTTGATACGATAGGAAGGCGTTTACTATGGCAAAAGCTAATTAGTAAAAATATTATTAACAAAATTTTAAGAATTATTAATGCAGTTCATATTGATGTAAAAGCTTGTGCTTAGAAGTACATCAGTTTTATTATTCATGGCTTTTATTGCCCTTTCGGTGAGCATCAAGGTATTGTCTTACCGCCTTTAATCTTTCTTTATTTTTGAATGATTTCAAATCCTTTTCAGCCGATGGAAAAAAATGGAGCGTCTGTAGATACATTATATTTTTACTGTGGTATGCAGAAGATTTAATTGTCTGACACTGCTCACCGGTTGTAAAGTATGATCAATAGGTTGCATACATATTGCCTAAAGCAGGAAATTAAAGGTGAATCCGAAAGAAAACAAAAACAAGATTAGTTGTATTTCGCAGAGGTGGCTATCTTAGAAATGACTAAACGTGGTACTATGGCCTTACAGATGTTACGATCGAATCATGTTATAAGTATTTATGATGCATATATATTATCAAGACAACTCCTGTATCAGAAAACAATCCTTGCAGGCGCGGAAGAAATATATTGAAACAAAGTCATTCAAAATCTGACAGATAACACGTAACTGGATTTCTTTGCCTGTTTGATGCCAAGATAGCTCCAAAGCTTAATTATGGATCTGAAGGTTTGGAGTTTTATGATGCCGATGATGCAGGAAAAGTTTGTTTGTCATTTTAGAAATATAGCCTTGTTACATCTAAGTTTACTCCAAATGCATTCTTATATAACAAATTAGAAAGAATTACTATGCAGTTTTTAAGACATTAACGTATTTTGAAATATTGGCTTAGAATTCTATAAATGCCAGAAGACTTACATCTAAAACAATGCTACAATCTACAGTTAAGATGTGGGGTGTGATTGCGATTGCTGAGCTATGTTAAAAAGCTTCCATTTACAATTGGATTTGGCAACGTTTGGAGTACTCGGTTTATAAATGATGAAGATATATTTCGTTGGTTGTTCAGCCAGAGATGTGAAGATGTTATTTAGGCAAAAGCTGCAGGATGAGATAAAGTTGATGGAAAGAATGCTCTTCTAAAAGTCATTGGCAGACGAATTTACTTGTCAAAATTATCTAGAATACTTGGGAGATAGCGATCATTGTTATATAATCACTATTCTTAGAACTTGCCAATCAGAGGTAATGCCGGACTTTATGAAAGTATCTGGTATGAGGAAAGATTGTCTAAAATTTGTCACGGTCACATCGTAAATGAATGAATTCCATTGTATTACTACTTGTCCGTTATATGGAAAAATACGACGAAAATATTTACCCACCTTTGTATATTAAAGTCCAAATGAAGAAAAAAATGTAGGTCGTTTATACACAATGATACTAGTACAATTATGATGACTAGTTTGGCAATGTTTACTATAAAAAAACCTAAAGATTAGAGAAACAGTTTTATCGACGTTTCCGGCTACATAAGACTTTAAATCAATATCACAAATCTTGCACAAGTTTTAGGGTTACTCTTAAATCAGTTTGTTTGATTACTGTACAGTATATACTTGTATCTCACCTCTTTCTGAAAAAAGCAATAATTATTACCTTCATATATATTACGATGTTCTTTTGTTACAAACTATAACATCTTTCGTACAGAGTGATGTATTGATATGTATCAAAGGCCAGCGGCTTATATTTCAAATAAACACTATTATCCTTATTATTATTATTATTATTATTATTATTATTATTATTATTATTATTATTATTAGTAGTAGTAGTAGTAGTAGTAGTAGTAGTAGTAGTAGTAGTGTAATAGTTGTAGTAGAAGTATTGTAGTTATTGTTGCTCTAATAGCAATATTTTAATGTTGACGATAAAATAATGGTTCAACAAATATTTTTAAATTGTCACTATCTGAGAAAACTTTGTATAGTCGAGATTTCTAAATAATTTAAATAATACTAAGTCTCTAGACGTATCCCAATATCCTATCACAGATGACCAACCCATACACCATGACCGAATACCATTTCATTTCATAACTCGGGTGTAATTTGATGAATTGGTTTGGAATTATAATAAAGGTTTTACACATTTAACACTAAATTAAATAAGATATTCCATTATCAATCAGAAGTAAATAATTAAAGGATGCACGAGTTTTGCCCAGAAATACTCGATTCATTTCCTTTAATAATAAAAAGAAAAATGTATTATTTCATGTTGAAAATAATGTATTGTCTATATTTGTCAAACATACATAATCATAACAAATATTAGTATAAATTATCTGAAACTAAAACAAAAGTTTACTATAACACAAGAGGGGGAAAAGTTAAAAGGGAAGATCTGACGAATTCAAGGAATGTCACTATAATCCTTCATCAAAGCGGAAATACTTTCTCTTTTAATGGACATGTTCTTATCTTTGATTAGAGTTTTTCCATGAATATGATTGAAATCAATTACCGGATGAATCCTTTCCTGTGAAATCAGTTTAGTTTCGAAAACCTGATAGCGATATATAGAATGGTTTCACTGAAAAAACCATTTTGGCAAGACCTTCATTGTGTTGCTTCTGATCCGTATAATGTAAATCGACCAAGCCTTGAAATTTTGATTTAGTTCCAAGTAAAAAACATGCTGAAAGATAAGAAATTGATGTCAGATAATCTCTACTCCTTTCGAAACTGACCACACAAAAAGAGAACTAGGTTTAGATAGGGAAAGGGAATCAACTTCCTGAAAACTTCATGAATCTTACAATTGCATAAATAACAATGGTCTATTCACTTGAAATATGCAATTGATTTTCATGCATTAAAATGAAAAGTTTATTAGTAAAACTGAAATATTGTCCTAATGTACATAATAACCTTCATTTATTTATTTATTTATTTATTTATTTATTTATTTATTTATTTATTTATTTATTTATTTATTATTTGAATCTCATACTGGTTTTACAAAGTTTATGAAAATAAATTCAAAATCAGTGACGTTTTTCGCTGAGCCCAATAACAACGCTGAAACGTAATAGTGTCATCATTTTATCTGAGTCAAGAAATTATAAATCTTTTAGTACTTGTCGTTGAATCTGGATTGATAATCTGTCGTTCGATCGTCTACTTGTTTGTCCCCTTCTGGACTCATATTATGTCCTCCAATTTTATATTGCTAACGCTTTTCTTGGCTTACAATCAGTTTAATAAATAATTTTCTAACCTATAATAGGACAGTACCTTCGTTGAAATAGATATGAGAACATCACCAAGAAAAGGAACTAGTCATTAAAAATATTGTCATTGAAAATTAGTCAATAAGAAACCGTGTCTTTATGTTCTCGTTTTGGGATAGGACTAATTACGTCTCGACGTTGTGTCAGCGGCATATTCCTTTATCAGTGATTTCTTGAAAACAAACCCTTTCAGCACGCGAAATATCAAGCCAGAAAACACTTTTTAAAATTCTATACGGAATTTATCTAACCCAGACGGCTTATTATTGTTCATACTTCGGTTTGCATTAACACACTCTTACACTCTTAGTCGTAAAATTTTCATTCGATCTTGCTCTCTTGTGATTACCAAGACAAATTACAGCTTCGTTATCAGCGGAAACATTTTAGCCCGTAACTACAGTTTCAAAAGAACATGTGCCTTCCAAATTATATATATATATATATATATATATATATATATATATATATATATATATATATATATATATATAGATGCAATAAACTGACGACGAACAGTACGAAACTAGTAACTAACTAGCCTAAGCGCTTTCGACTCTTAATGAGTCTTTTTCAAAGGCAAATACAAAACATAGTTACGACAAACAAATAAACACAAAAACGTTGCGTTTGTAAACCTCTACATTTCTATCTTCACATGTGTTAAAACTATAAATACAACCAGCTTGTGTAGACTAGTTGCGGAAACTGAAAACGTTGTATAATTCCCTAAAAGTCTACAAGCCAAAGCGACATCTATTTTTATTTTGTGTACATATGTAACGCAGATTATATCCCGGATATTTGGTTCTATACCGGTTATTCTTATAGTAAAAATTGAAGGATAAGAAGATTTAGAAAATGTTAAATTCTACTAGTGCATAGTTTTCATTTTCTAGTCTTCTTGGTTTAGACCGCTTGGTTTCAATGTTCTAAGGCGGCGTATCCAGTATGATTCCTTTTCCTTCCTGGTTTCGGAACTCCAGCTGTGGTTGTTGGCAATAGCGATAAGTATTATATCACTGAAAGTGTGGCCAGGGGAGGAGAAGTGTTCTGCGACCGGGCTTCTGTACAGCTTTTTTGTCATCCAATCAGATCTATGAAGGTTTATCCTCACTGTGCTAGTGAATGTCTTGGTCTCTATCATATGTTGACAGGTTTTGCATCTTTTATCGCCACAGGGTCCAGATTGACTAGGTTGGTTTTGACTAGCGATTGTTGTTAGCTTGGCCCTGACTAGGATGTCCTTTAGGTTTTTTGGTCTCCGGTAAGCTACTACAGGTTTGTTCGGAAGTATTAGGTTTAGTATGTCTGACGATTGCACGGTTGGCCAGTGGTTTGCGATGATTTTACCTACTTTGGGATTGTCTGGGTGATAGGTCAGAATAAATGGTATCCTATCAACCTTTTCTTTCTGTCCATATCTGAGTAGGTCATCACGGTTTGTTTGTTTGGCCCTTTGGATTGCCTCCGCAATCAGGTCTTTGTCGTAGCCTCGGTAAATTAAATGTTTAGCCAGCTCTTCAGACCTTTCTATGAATCTTTCATCGTCGGAGCAAATTCTGCGTATCCTCAGTGCCTGGCTATATGGAATGTTCTTAATGCAGTGTTTTGGATGACAGCTGGTTGGGAGAAGATACTGGTGTTTGTCGGTTGGTTTCGAGTAGATGTCTGTGTGTAATTTGTTTTCCACCAGTCTGGTTGTTGTGTCCAGGAAAACATGGTTTGAGTTGGAAATTTCTGCCGTGAATTTTATTGAAGGATGGAAGTTGTTTGCCTTTGAAATGAAGTCATCCAGACTTTCTCTTCCATACTGCCACTTCATTTCTATATCATCGATAAAGCGTACCCACTGGTATGGTGTACGCTCAACCGATGCTAAGAGCTTTCCCTCAAGTTTTCCCATGAAAATGTTAGCATACGAAGGGGCCATTTTAGTACCCATTGCAGTTCCATTGATTTGTAGGTAGTTTTCTTCATTAAATTCAAAGTTGTTGAGTTTTAGGACAAGCTCCAGGAGTTGGATTAAGAAGTGTGTGGGTGGATTGTTTACAGTTCTTGTTTCCCATGCTTCGCTGCATGCCTGTAACCCTTCGTTGTGCGGTATGTTGGTGTACAAAGATGTGACGTCTAAGGAAGCAAGTAATGTATCTGGCAGTAATGGTTCACTAGCTTTGCTTTTTATGAGATAATCTGTCGTGTCTTGAAGATATGATGGTAATTTGTGGACATGTGGTCTCATAAAATGATCTACATATTCTGATATCCTTTCTGTGGGGTGCCCGTTACCTGAGATTATAGGTCTGCCAGGGTTTCCTTGTTTGTGGATTTTGGGTAGAAGATAAAATCTACCTGCTCTTGGGTTTTCTGGGCTTAAGTAGTTTTTGGTTTGCTGGTCTATGTGTCCGCTTTGGTACGCCTCGTCAATAACATTAGTGATGATTTTTGCATATTCCAGCGTTGGATCATGGTCCAGTTTTTGGTAGAACCTAGCGTCACTTAGTTGTCTACTTGCTTCACTAATGTAGTCTTCCCTATTCATAACGACAACAGCGGAACCCTTATCTGCAGGCTTAATTATTATGTCTGTTCTGCTTTTCAGTGAGTGCAGGGCATCTGTTTCTTCTTTTGTCAAATTAGAATATTTGTTAGTATGGTTGATATGTCTGGAAATATCGTTTTCAACCGAGTTGTAGAGGTTTACAAACGCAACGTTTTTGTGTTTATTTGTTTGTCGTAACTATGTTTTGTATTTGCCTTTGAAAAAGACTCATTAAGAGTCGAAAGCGCTTAGGCTAGTTAGTTACTAGTTTCGTACTGTTCGTCGTCAGTTTATTGCATCTATTTTAATTAATCCCTGACAGACGTGATCCCTTGGTGGATCCAGTACGCTTGAGAGGGTTGTTATTCGCCATATGATTTGTATTCTTTATATTACCTACCTCGTATGGCTCGATCTACCTTTGGTGTGATCTAACACCCTTTTCTGTCTTGTATTTATGTAGTGTTACTGTATCCGTTCCATTGTTTCCTTCTTATATTTAAATTGTTGCCGTATCTCTTAGAATGGAGACGATGTCTCAACAAATACAGAAAACATTCAAAACTTTACGCAATGAAACTAATGCTTTAATTCGCCTAAAGCATCATTGCACTTTCTTGCATCATTTCCTCGAAACAAATACAGTCACTAAAGGTCTTCAAATTCATGTGAAACCACAAATTATTGGCAAGAGTTCAAACAGATTCAACAAAAGATGGAATAAAATAACTCACGACGCTTCCATGAAACTCACAGCCCTACTTAGTAAAAACGTAAATCATCAATATCTAACCAAATCAGCAACCATTGAAGAACTAAAACATCAGCTCAATTCCGTCTCAACAGAAGAACAATTGAAAACGTTTTACTCCAAATTAAATAAAGATGAAAAAAGACTCTCTTCGAAACTATACAAAGTCAGAGAGAGAAAATTTAGAAGTCATGATCTACAACCAATGGACTGTTGTGAAGAAACTTCAATTGACGAAATTTCTTCCAAAAACAACCGTAAGAAGAAAAATCGCCGCAAAAGGAAGAATCGCAAGCACTCTGTAACAAACACTAATGCAACTGTTACTAACACAGTAGTCAACATCTCCAATTTAGAACTTACTGATGCAGAAATAAAACTGTTATCGAAAGGTTTGAGTTTCTGTCCCCGTCCTAAAACATACGACAGAGGGAAGCTTAAGAATGACACCGAAGAATTCATCCGCCGACTAAGACTCAAAGCCCATTTTGCCTTGCAACCACCAAGCAAATCAAAGGAAAATATAAGCTGCGACCAACCCACATTTAGAAAGAAAAGTAACTGGACCCCACCAAAAAGTTCAATTCCGAATCTGGAAGCCTTTATCAACTCGGTTGAAAACGATATTTCCAGACATATCAACCATACTAACAAATATTCTAATTTGACAAAAGAAGAAACAGATGCCCTGCACTCACTGAAAAGCAGAACAGACATAATAATTAAGCCTGCAGATAAGGGTTCCGCTGTTGTCGTTATGAATAGGGAAGACTACATTAGTGAAGCAAGTAGACAACTAAGTGACGCTAGGTTCTACCAAAAACTGGACCATGATCCAACGCTGGAATATGCAAAAATCATCACTAATGTTATTGACGAGGCGTACCAAAGCGGACACATAGACCAGCAAACCAAAAACTACTTAAGCCCAGAAAACCCAAGAGCAGGTAGATTTTATCTTCTACCCAAAATCCACAAACAAGGAAACCCTGGCAGACCTATAATCTCAGGTAACGGGCACCCCACAGAAAGGATATCAGAATATGTAGATCATTTTATGAGACCACATGTCCACAAATTACCATCATATCTTCAAGACACGACAGATTATCTCATAAAAAGCAAAGCTAGTGAACCATTACTGCCAGATACATTACTTGCTTCCTTAGACGTCACATCTTTGTACACCAACATACCGCACAACGAAGGGTTACAGGCATGCAGCGAAGCATGGGAAACAAGAACTGTAAACAATCCACCCACACACTTCTTAATCCAACTCCTGGAGCTTGTCCTAAAACTCAACAACTTTGAATTTAATGAAGAAAACTACCTACAAATCAATGGAACTGCAATGGGTACTAAAATGGCCCCTTCGTATGCTAACATTTTCATGGGAAAACTTGAGGGAAAGCTCTTAGCATCGGTTGAGCGTACACCATACCAGTGGGTACGCTTTATCGATGATATAGAAATGAAGTGGCAGTATGGAAGAGAAAGTCTGGATGACTTCATTTCAAAGGCAAACAACTTCCATCCTTCAATAAAATTCACGGCAGAAATTTCCAACTCAAACCATGTTTTCCTGGACACAACAACCAGACTGGTGGAAAACAAATTACACACAGACATCTACTCGAAACCAACCGACAAACACCAGTATCTTCTCCCAACCAGCTGTCATCCAAAACACTGCATTAAGAACATTCCATATAGCCAGGCACTGAGGATACGCAGAATTTGCTCCGACGATGAAAGATTCATAGAAAGGTCTGAAGAGCTGGCTAAACATTTAATTTACCGAGGCTACGACAAAGACCTGATTGCGGAGGCAATCCAAAGGGCCAAACAAACAAACCGTGATGACCTACTCAGATATGGACAGAAAGAAAAGGTTGATAGGATACCATTTATTCTGACCTATCACCCAGACAATCCCAAAGTAGGTAAAATCATCGCAAACCACTGGCCAACCGTGCAATCGTCAGACATACTAAACCTAATACTTCCGAACAAACCTGTAGTAGCTTACCGGAGACCAAAAAACCTAAAGGACATCCTAGTCAGGGCCAAGCTAACAACAATCGCTAGTCAAAACCAACCTAGTCAATCTGGACCCTGTGGCGATAAAAGATGCAAAACCTGTCAACATATGATAGAGACCAAGACATTCACTAGCACAGTGAGGATAAACCTTCATAGATCTGATTGGATGACAAAAAAGCTGTACAGAAGCCCGGTCGCAGAACACTTCTCCTCCCCTGGCCACACTTTCAGTGATATAATACTTATCGCTATTGCCAACAACCACAGCTGGAGTTCCGAAACCAGGAAGGAAAAGGAATCATACTGGATACGCCGCCTTAGAACATTGAAACCAAGCGGTCTAAACCAAGAAGACTAGAAAATGAAAACTATGCACTAGTAGAATTTAACATTTTCTAAATCTTCTTATCCTTCAATTTTTACTATAAGAATAACCGGTATAGAACCAAATATCCGGGATATAATCTGCGTTACATATGTACACAAAATAAAAATAGATGTCGCTTTGGCTTGTAGACTTTTAGGGAATTATACAACGTTTTCAGTTTCCGCAACTAGTCTACACAAGCTGGTTGTATTTATAGTTTTAACACATGTGAAGATAGAAATGTAGAGGTTTACAAACGCAACGTTTTTGTGTTTATTTGTTTGTCGTAACTATGTTTTGTATTTGCCTTTGAAAAAGACTCATTAAGAGTCGAAAGCGCTTAGGCTAGTTAGTTACTAGTTTCGTACTGTTCGTCGTCAGTTTATTGCATCTATTTTAATTAATCCCTGACAGACGTGATCCCTTGGTGGATCCAGTACGCTTGAGAGGGTTGTTATTCGCCATATGATTTGTATTCTTTATATATATATATATATATATATATATATATATATATATATATATATATATATATATATATATATATATATATATATATATATCATATACCGCTTACAATAAATATCGTATAAGTAATATTTTATTGAAGTTACTTATCTCGTTACTAATAATCTCCTGAAGTTTCATTGTACATCCACTTTTTACGATTGAATTAATAATTGTTTCTCCTCTGAGATTCAATGTGATTATCTCCCAGCTTTGGGCTTACCATACAGTTTTTACTGAGATCAAAAACCTTAATTCCAGAGGAATGATAAATGAGAATAATGTGATATTCGATGTTCTCGTGTTGTTGGCTCTAAGTTGATTTAAATCAGTGAATAAGGCGAAAATATTCCAAGGTAAATGACAACAAACAGCATAACCATTAAAACATAACGTCATGACCATCAAAAAGTTTTTTTAATTGTCTCTGTGTAAAAACACAAATATGTTTTGATTGATTGTTTCTCTAAATTTCTTGACGGATTTTTCGAAGATTATTGATTACAACATTCAACTACCCAATCGCATACAGTGCCGAAACATTTCAATCACATCATATTATTAAGTAATAACATGAAACCTTAATAAGTAATAAAAATAATAACAATATGAAACATTAAGTAATAATATGTACAGTCTTTATTATTATAACTTTAATAAACGTTTTCAAATATTAAGCATTAGATTATGTAAAGTACTAACTCGCAAACATGTTAAAAGGCTATCTATTGTTTTTGCGTGAAATCTTGGTTCAATTTATTTAAGCTTCTGATCGAAGGATGTAAATATTAATGTAATTTTTCTTTTTAGGAACGTTGTTTACATAATATAATTTTTGTGACACACCCAAATCAATATCAATATAACACTGGTTGACGAGTTGTCGTTTTCAAAACTATATTTCAAATATTGATGTAATCAGTAGAATATCGCTTTAAACGAAGTTTAGAAAATTATATTATTTGTAGAATATAATAAAATTATATCAATAACTTTTGAGAACTTACATTATGTTAGGTTTCGAATTAGGAAACAGCTATGTTGGAACAGTAACTGTGATAGATAGGTATAGGACTAGTGTAACCGCTAACATCGGCGGCACACATCAAAGGGAAAACTTTGGCAGATGTGCTACTAGATACGTATTAGGTAGACACGTACGCTTTCAATTCTTTATACTTTTGGTATATTAGATCAACGCTTACTAAGATAGTTTATCAGTTCCAAGTCTCACTATAAGTTTGGGTTCCAAAAGATAATTCTATTTATTCGGTTATCTCGTTATGGTTGCACTATACAGTTTAGAGCCTGATATTGGGTTTACTTTCAAAAGAAACATACTTACTCTGTCTTCCTCGCTGATCATCCAGGTTTTCTTAAAACAAAGAAAAGTCTTTAACCATTTTGGGCAGTGACCCATATTACGGTTGTGGTTTTAGACCCACAACCCATCATACTTCCGCTCAAGAAATTCTAAAACAAATCAACATGGGTAGGAAATTTGATCTCAGCGACTCAGTTTTCGATTAGTGGGTGTTATTCGGTTTATCAAATAATAGGATTGGTCTTACTTTAGGAATCACGGAATTTTTTCAGTTTCCATATTAAACCTATGCAAACACCGTGATATTAAAATTTCAATAACTTAAAATTTTGGAGTGCTCATGACCAAACTTATATTTATCAGTATAGATGAAACCTGGAGGTCAGCGTCTGTGCAGATGAAAGGATATGAGCCTCGGCATTTTCTGGAGCTGCATAAGTTTGAAACATGTTCTTTGAATTCCGTTAATTTTAGTAATGAGTGTTCCAAACTCAAAACTATTAAGGAACTGAAATTCCATAAATAAAACAATGTCTCTATTTTTATTCACTTGCAACTAGGATATTGTCTCGAAAGGTTCTTTTTCCTACAACATAACTTACATTATCAACCAATCCTGGTCAGCCAAACCCGTATATATTCTATTTCAAGTTCACACATTGCTATGCCGGTTCCCATCTTTCAATACAATTAGTACCGTGGGTCCTTTAGATGTGTACCTACCAAAGCACTGCTAGCTGAATGTTTTCATTATCACTAAATGCACTTTAAGGGAAAATTATGAAAATTGAATATTTCGTAATTCATGCATCACACTTTGGGAAGCTGACATTGCCTTCCTTTGCAAAATGTTATAACCTATTTTAAAAAGTGCTAAAGTGAAAGCACTTGAGACTCGTTCAGACTTTTCTTCTCGAGTATATAGGATACGACTGATTTGAAGATGTACTTAGCTTATATACGATTTCAACATCTACAACATTTAATTAAATTTCTGCCATATTACATGAAAGCTTTATATAGATGTACCAAAATTTCCTCCAGTTCGCATTTCGCAAATGTAAACAATTTCACCTTATGCCTGTCGCTCAGTACCAGGTAATATTTGCGGATTACCCTCTTAATCCCGGTTCTGTTTGGAAGACAGTTGGCACAATCGCAGCGCAGGGCTTTAGCTGGTCTGTAAGAGTAAGGTAATGAACAATTCAGACCGATAAAAATCGAAGGCAACATTTATGCTGAAATTAGGATGCGCATCGCTGCGATCCTTTGTTTTGTTGATCTGTGTAATAGGCTACTAAATATAAGTGGACTGGAACCGCTGTCACTACAACAGAATCATATTGGTACATGTTAATCTCCAGTACAAGAATTATCATATTTATTTGCATGGAACTGTATATGGCCAACAGAGTTTATATTACACGTGAGAAATAATTCAATAGGATTTGTTTCTGTTTGTCGTTTACGTCAATATCAAAGGTCTTAAGAGAAACTCCTTCAAGACAAACTATGCTCATTTCAATGAAATTGACGCTTGTTAATGCAACAAAGAGTATTCATTTTTCTGGTTTTCAAATGCTATACAGTTTTATATAGAAATGAGAATAACAACCCATATGCTCATTTTTGTCTTGAAAGTTAAAGTTATTACACACCTATAACGGTTATTAAGGATACTGCGGAATATTTCATTATTGCTGTAATAGTTTTTATCTTCTAGCAGAAGTACATTACAACAAGTACAATGTGTTAAAAAAGCAAGTTGCAGACATAATGTTGGAGAGAAAACATTACATATTCTACGGATTTAATTGACAGTAGATGTGCAGTTCCACTACTGCGAGTGTTGTGTTAGCAGATAATTATACGCTGATCATACTCCACGTGATTGAGTGTTGCCTTGCAATTTTGCGTATTTTGCTGATAAATGTTATAACAGTTTTTGCTTTTTATGTAATAGTTGTTGTATTAATAGTAATTTCAATGATACACAAACGCACACAAGGATGGATTTTATGAGATCTGCTCTCAGTTACAATGGTTCCATAGAATAAACAGAAATATTAACTAGAATATTTTTCATTGCTCCATGGCGGCTTTCATTCCAGGGCGAGATCTGTTAGATGTATATATCTGGAGGACGCATGTAGCATACCTTATTTACTGACAAAATCTGATTAGTTTTGAGTGGTATATCAACGGTAGGTGGATAATAATCCCGGCGGACGCTGAGAGTATCCATAATTATATATTATTAGGACAACGCCTTCGTAATAAATCACAGTTGATCTTGACTATAGGTGTAGGTGGCAGATCCTTCATGTTAACGCATAATCTCAAACTTGTCTTTACATGATTATTTGTTGCAATAAACACATCTCATACAAACTCCCATGAAATTTATAATGATGTGAACAAAGACAAAACGCTTTGTACTGATTGAGGGCAGATTCAAATGGTAATTGAGACATTAACTGTATCGCAATATTTTAAAGGACAAAAGCGTAGAAAAATGATTTACACATAAGAGCAGATGAGAAACTTCAAGCGATACAATAGATTGTGCAGTCTGTAACTCTATATACAACTCAATTTTTCACACACCATTCGTCTATATAAGTTATAACTGTTTATACATTCGGTCCATAAAGATAATAACTGAGTTTTCACTTCAGTTCATTACATAATACCTGTCCATTTAGATTATAACGGTTCATACATTTAATTTTTGCACACACCACCTGTCCATACAGACCATAATTTATCATACACTTTAATTCTTCATACACTGTATGTTAATTTAGATTTCACTTTATTTTTTCACACGCCATGTGTCCGTACAGATCATAACTGTTTATACTCTTCAGTTCCTTACATACCATCTGTACAAAAAGATTATAACAGTTTATACGCTTCAATGCTTCACACACGATCTATCCCTGCCGTTTATTACTGTTTACACACTTCAATTCCTTATCGACCATCACTACATGCAGATTATAACGGTCTATACACTTTATTTTATCTCACACCATCTATTCAGTCAGATTAAAACTGGGTATAAAATCTAATTTTTCACACACTATTCGTCAATACAGATTATAAATGAGTAAATGAGTATACACTTCAAATCGTCACACACCATCTGTCCAAACAGCCCATAACAGTGTATACACGTCAGTTCTTCACACACCATATGTTCATATAGATACAAATTTATACACTTCACTTATTCGCAATCTATGTGTTCATACAGATCATAACTGTTTATACACTTCAGTTCCTCGCACAAAATATATTAAGTCAGAATGTAATTGTTCATATACTTAAATTCATCGCACAACATTTGTCATTATATTGTTTGTAAATAAAGCTTCATATTCCTTTCGAGATGTTACAATTGTTTATTATTTAAGAATCATCGATACTGTAGGTCTGTTTATTAGATCTAACCATTATTGGCAAAACAAAATTTAATAATAATGCATATTACAAATAATGACAATTATGAAGCTTGTGAAATAATTAATTGAGAGCAATAACAATTATTTATTATTAGCAAGCTTAGTCCTTGATTTATATATAGAATATATAATTCTGTAAAGACTTGTGCTAATTTATCCAAATAAATATTAACATCAATATATAATTATTCAGGCTATTTCAAGCCTTTATATCACTCAGTTAAACCAAATTATAAATTTTAAAATTCTTTCTTGCAAATGTCTGTTTCCTTTGCTACGTTTTCAATCACGACTTTTAAGAAACAGGTCAGTTAAATTCACTGTATTAGTTACTTCGCAAATTCATTAGGTAAACTATTTCAGGTACAATTTCAACTTCCAAGACAGAAATATGATTTTATCCCTTGCATATGTGATATAATTCACGTGGAATAAGAGATTTAAATTAGTCAACATCAATAATCACAACAAAGCAAATTTTACTGGACCTTTTTGGCCTTAAACTGTTGGAAAATGCTGTCAATTCTCTTGATTGAGAGAACATAGTTTATTTAATGTTCCACTTGGCGCTCCTGACTCCCACTGCCTATCAATGCTATAGTATTATCTCTACATGCAACCACTCCGGTTGCCTACGTGGTTTGAATGTCCGGATCGGATTCTGAAGTTCGCAGGTGTGAACTTCGACTGAAACATACCAAAGACTTACACAAATTGGGAGAAATAGCTGATTTGCTTGGCGCTCAGAATTAGGAAGTCATTGTTAGGACTGGTCTGCCTGGTGACAGGATAATGTGACTGGGTGGGACATTATGCTATATGTCTGCGGCATGATACCCCAGTGCTATGCATCTCTATAAACTGCAACACTGCAGACATTGTAGCGATATGAATGAAACATTGTTCAAGCTACGTTAAAATTACACGCATACGCTCATACACACACACATCTACGTGAAAGTTTCACGAGTTTGATAGTTGTCTATATTTATTTACCAAAACGTGATTATTTTGTTTCGTTCCAAAAATTTTAATATCGTTAGTTACTCAGAGATCTTATAATTAATATCATCATATCATAAGGACATAATTTACCGGGCGACATTTTTTTCTCAGAAGGAATATATTGGGATGAGCCTGTACGTCTTAGCTGTACCATAAGATTTTGTATCTGTGCTATACACATTGAGAAAAGAGATGTATGAAATTGTACAAAGTTATCCATTTTTAAAACTTAATGATCATGATCGCTGGAAGTTGAAACAATGACCTGATTTCACATTCGTGTTCTGAACTTGGCTTATGTGATCAACCGAATCAAATTATATGACCATTCGAAAATTATTTTGGGTATTTATTTCATGCTCCCTCAGAAAGATAATTCAACTGATATTGCATTTAAATAGACACTAAACGTTCGATGTACACAAAAATCATACTACATATGACTATTTTATTGTAAACAAATGTCTGTACATAATATATATCTTGCTTGTTTTATAAACAGCAATATGTAATGGATTATAATGCAGCTTGCAATCTCACCACGTAGGTGAGACCTGACATATTTAATATCTAACAGGATTTAGACCCGATACGAACAACGGTAGCTAAAAGTTAAGCTGCATATTGCTGTGAAACGGATTATCTAATTGTGGGCAAGCTTTATTATCAGTAAAGTCATTCAGGTTAGTAATTCACTGTAGTAGTATAGTTTTCTAATGTTTACCATAAAGCGATTCAGAATGACTCCAACCTGTCAGTGCTAACTGTCAGTGTCTCACTAACTAAATAACTATAACAATACGCTTACAGAGGAAAATGCCATATATAGTTTCCAAAAATTTATAAAGCATTATTCGAACATGCCCTTAACTTTCGGCGTCTCTCTCAGTAACTCAGTAAATAGACTATAATAACAATTTTACGGAGGAAAATATCAAGCCAATTAATGGACACCCTTAAAATATTCATGTAATTTGACATTATGAATATACAGATACGGCTTCGTGTATTTAATTATGTATATAGTATATCTTTAGACAACGTATACATTTAAAAATACAGTACTGTAAGTAGGATACACAGTTGTACAAAAAGACAGATTCAACAGACATAACTCCATTACATACTACCAATTTTGGTTACCAAGAAAACCATTGTCGATTTCCTATCTGGTAGAAACAATATTCAGATAGATACAATTTCTCCTTTTCTTCATTTTATTCACCTATCCATATACAATTACTGAGGCGTCAGACGTAAGTCTGCTATCTCACTCATTTATAATTTACTCAAGTTCAAAAACAAATTTTCTTATATCTTAAAGAACCTAATAGAACAAAACACCTCGCATCTTTTCGAAATATGTCTACATCACTAAACCCACAACTTAATGTGTTGTCAAATTGTTGGTCTCAGAATTGACGACCAGACATAACAGGAAATTAGTAATGGTAAATTGATACGTTCGTATTGACTCATTGAAAGGAAACAAAGTAACATCGCCTGATCTATATGTACCCGAAAACATTAAATTAAGTCATGGATGCCAATATAATCTAGAGATACACATGTCATTAGGTATTACCGTATATCTGTGCTCGTGTATGTATGTCCGAATGTAATTTTATTACTCTCCCTTCAAAACTGTTTTGATTGTTATGATAAAGTCTAACTCCAAATATTGACAGATTGAGCTTGTTAGCCTTGCCAAACAATTTGATTAGAAGAAGGGAACTGATTCAAATGCCACGGCGCAATGTAGGTTTCTTCGGGAGAAGGAAAAGCTATGGAAGTAAAATCAGGCAGAAAATCCGGATTGTATCCCTTAAGGCAGTTGGATGTCAAAATAGGACTTCATACCAGCAGCTACTACTTCTGAATGGGCCACAAACGTCATGCCCAGCATTCCTTTGAAACGAAAAGAGAATCCTGGCGTCTTGGCAGCTCAGGATCTCCATACTCCAAGCCCAGGATTAAGACCTGGAGAGGTCACTCCAGCCCCGAGAGATGGAAGCAACACGACAGCTGGCTTTCTACGGGTTATAAGTCCCACCCGATTGACGTAGGGAAGGCGCTCCACATGTCAACTTCGACTATAGGATGGATTATCGTGTTCCGCTGGCCGGCTACCTCCCGGCTCAAGCCGCGCAGTTCTCGGTCAGTAAGGTGTTGGTTCGCCAACGTTTGCCTGATCCAGTAGGTGTCTGGAGCTCAGTGTTTTGCTCAGCATGATATGCAGACGGAAACCCTGTACCAGACAAAAGAAACAAAATAAAAAAGAATCCGATTATTCAATTCGCTTGCTTGAACCTGTGCACCATATGCACAGGCATCTCTGACGACATCAGGAAGGGGAACGACACCAGAGAGACAGACATCATCGACATAGAGCTCACCAAACTAACAGTCAGCATTGCTGCCTTATAGGAAACAATGATCGCCTCCAGTATCTCTGTCAAAGAGGAAAACTACTCCTTATTATGAAATGGTAGAAAACCTGAAGATCCCCGCTAGCACGGAAATGGCGTCTCTTGTCAATTCGCCTTGCCATTGCTTGCCACTGCTTTCAACTGCCACTGTTGCAGGTCTAGTCAATATCCTTAGTGTCTTCTCACCCACCCTCACGTTTTCAGGAGATTCAGAGGATCAGTTTCATGGGCATCAGAACGAATATATCAAAGGATGCCATAAATAAGTGCTACTATTCCTCCTCGGCGACTTTAATGCCATAGTAGGTGTGGACCACTAGTCATGGCACACCTGCCTCATACATCATGGCATTGGAAAGACCAACAAAAATGTTCAGAGGCTGCTAGAGCTGTGCACCTACCATGACCTGCATGTTGCAAAAAACTTCTTTAAGTGGAAGCTACAACATAAAGTGTCATTGAAAAACTTCAGGATTCATCTCTGGCACCAGCCCGACATGGTCATCACCAAGCGCTCTGCCCTGAACATCGTCCTCTCCACCAGAAGCTTCCTCAGTACAGACTGCAACTCCAACCACGCCCTCGTCAGCAGCAGCAACACACATTACACCGTTCCAAACCAAAAGGTCACACTCGCATCAGCACTGCGCAGATGTCATTCCCCTCCATGGTGGATGAGTATGTACGCCCTGGAACAGGCTCTCCATTATATATATATATATATATATATATATATATATATATATATATATATATATATATATATATATATATATATATATATATATATATATATATATATATATATATATATATATATATATATAAATATATATATATATATATATATATATATATATATATATATATATATATATATATATATATATATATATGTGTGTGTGTGTGTGTGTTTGTGTAAAGAACGACTTATGTAACTAATGGAAACTCAAACGTCTACAGAGGCAACTTTCCTTAAGTACATGAGCTGCATTAAAGTAGGTCTGTTCGAGAACGAAAAAAATACTATTTCTCTGATTTCCTCTTCAAGATGCCCTGACAACTTGTACAGTGAAACTGAGTGAGAGAGGGCAAAAGATGGTTTCGACCATTCAAAAATATGTATCTCACTCACTGCGTAGTCGCATGTTGCTATCAACTACATTTGCTCCAAAACGCAAGACCACGCTTGATTACTTTATTATTACATTACAGAGGAATATGAAAGATTATGTAGAAAAAGCCTGAAAATTTTTCTGGAAACTAGTTTGCCATTGTGATTGTTGCATATGCGATGTAGATTCTCGTGAGTATGAACGAATTGAAGAGTGAATTTTTGTTGTTTTTTTTTAATTCCCAAACGAAACACCGACATTGCAAAATGTCAGCGTTGTAAGTGATGTATTATATTTGATCATGTTTCATATATAAATGTACAAACTGCTTTTAACTAATAATACTGTTAGTTGTGCTTATGAATATGTTGAACACAATGCCTTTCTAAATGTATGCTTTATGCTCAAATTGTATAAAATATATGAATCATTATATTACAAGCAATAAAAATGCATGTATACGTATTGTTCATTTCTTATTTAATTACCAAGGTTTGGCATTTAAATTTAAATTAGAAATATTTGATTTCTTCTTCGTGTTTAATTAGCACTGACTTTGATAAAATTATCAAACTCTGCATTTACTTGTAAGTGGTGGCAAGTTGACAAAGTAACACCTTATACATTAAATTCTGTAATGGTTCTAATCCTAATCACATCTTTAATTGCAATATTAGATTTTGACATAAATTGCTTTAAACTTTAAAATTTAATGATTTTGCGTACAACAATTATCATGGAAATTTTGTTAAAACAAATGCTATTTAATTTATGAAGACGTTAAACGAAAGTAAATAGCAGCAGAGAGGGTGAACCCTACAACAATATATTTGCGACAAAATCGATTAAAGCCTCAGAATGCCAATGGAGCCTTCCTACGAAATCTCATATTTTAACCAAAAAAAAATTAAAGGTCCCATCTTAGCGATTTTGTCGCAATACATTGTCATAACCACACTCAAATTGCTGCCATCTACGTCTACAAATTTTTGCGACAGAATCGATTAAAGCCTCAGAATGCCAATGGAACCTTCCTACGAAATCTCATATTTCAACCAAAAAAAAAATAAAGACCCCATCTTAGCGATTTTGTCGCAAATACATTGTCATAACCACACTCAAATTGCTGCCATCTACGGTCGCAAATATGTTGTCATTTCACCCTCTCTGCTGCTGATTAATACAAATTATTTAACCAAATATTTGATCAAGTCCAATACGATATCGTGACCGAGGGTCGTGTAAATTTATTGTTATAAATCCATATGGGACAGACTGAGCATGACTAAAGTAATTTTTAAATCCATTGAAGTCCATATCGGAACACCATGTCTGCCAAATATTTCGTAGCGTATGTGTATCAACGCCATTGAATACAGCAAGAATATTGCAGTTATCGCGAATTACTTTTGGAATTTGAGTATATCGTTGAGTGACATATATCACGTCAGTGTTTTTATGCCTACCTCGGGAAAATATTCTAGCAGGGTTCTTTTGATTATCTAACATTACATCATCGTACACTACAAGATTGTTTATGTCTCCATCGAGATCTTCTACTGATGGTGCATCATCAATATCAGTAATAAAGTCGATTACACTTTCACCTTTAATTTCTGATGCTTTTTCATTATAATCTTTTAGCACTTCATAGCACCGTTGATCATCTACGGATGGAGCAACTAAATATAATTTATCCCACTTCATAAATCGCATTATCAAATTAAGCAGTAATTGTGTTTTGCCTGATCCAGATGGTCCGATTATAATGGCACGGACAGAATTCGGAAGCGCTGCGTGGTGTTTTACCGGTTCTCTTCTTTTAGTCGCTGAAAAGTCAATTATATTCATAACGCTATATATAAATTATGGATCTATATTGTGTTAAGTGTAAACAGCGTACTGATACAACCGATCAGACAACCATTACAACTAAAAACAATAGACTAGCGCTTACTGGTAAGTGTGTAACATGTGGTACAAAAAAATTTCGATTTTTAAAAAAAAGCAACTCGGAGGTGATATTGCCGCAAAACTTGGAAAACTCCCCGGAACCCCATGGGCAAAATACCCCGGAGAAAAACACCTTCCAGGATATAGCTACTGTGGTCCCGGAACGAGATTAGATATCAGACTTGATGATCAAAATCAGCCCCGGCCTGGTGAGTATCCGATAAATGCTATTGATAAGGCATGTCATGCTCATGATGTTGCATATAAAAGCAATAATTTGCAACAAAGACATATCGCGGATGTAAAATTAATTCATGCCTTAAATGCTATTCCCGATAAATCCTTCAAAGAAAAATTGGCTTCATGGTTGGTCAAATCAGCTATGAAAGGCAAATTAGTGTTAGGTGCTGGTAATTGAAAACACCAGTGTTTTTATAGTATGGAATCTATTTATTATTCTCCGAAAGGATACTGGAGGGGTAAAGCAGCAATCAGTAAACTCGCTAACGCTGCAAAAGTGAAAAAATCCACTGCAAAAGATTGGTTATCCAAACAAGCTATATGGCAAATTTATCTACCACCGCCTAAACAAATTAATTATTCTCATTTTGATGTTACCGTACCCAATGAAGTTCATCAGGCTGATTTATTGTTTTTACCACATGACCATGGTTACAAATACGCGCTAACTGTAGTTGATATTGCGAGTCGATTTAAACAAGCAGAACCATTGAAAACAAAGTCAGCTTCTGAAGTCGCTTCTGCATTTGAAAGGATTTATCGACGAGGTCCTCTAAGATGGCCAAATCTATTACAAGTTGATCCTGGCAAAGAGTTTCAAGGTGCTGTTCTATCAACAATGAAAACTCATAGTGTTACAATACGACGGGGGCATACTGCGTTACATCGTGATCAGGCAATTGTAGAACGATTTAATCGAACTCTTGCAGAACGGTTATTTGGATATCAATATGCAAAAGAATTCATCCAAGAAAAACGATCTCGTGAATGGGTCCAAAGGTTACCGAGTGTAGTTGCAGCGTTAAATAACGAGATTACTCGAACTATTAATATGAAACCAAATATTGCAATAAAAAAAGAATATATTCCCGAACAACCGCAGCGGGTTAGCACTCAGCCACTTCTCGGTGATGTTACTGTGAGATATTTATACGAACCAGGAGAGCTTGAAGGCGGTAAAAGAAGAGCTACTGATCCTATATGGAGTGTTACTACGCATAAAATTTCAACTATAACGCGATCAACTGGTAGACCTCCAATCTACAGATTGGATTCAACTGCACCTCAGCGTGGTTTTACACGCGAACAACTACAAGTCATTCCGGACGATACTCAATTACCGCCACATGGTCTTAACTAGCTCCGTTACGTCTATTACACTCAAGACAGGTCAACATCACATTGTTTCTGACATGACCAAGACTGTTATTTTTTCTGTCTACGGTGAATTGTCGAGGGTCTTTATCCGAATACTGCCAGTGCATTATACAATTGCAACTGGCGCAGTGATTATTCTGTTGTTCTTTTAATGCAATTATTACTTCAGCATCAATATCAAATTCTCGTTGTTTTTTTTTGTCCTGCTGTTTGTAGCCAGAGAGTTTTTTATTAATGATGCTAATATCAGTGTTATCATCGTTTGCATTAAAATCATCATCGAAAACAATCCTTCGTAGTTGATTTATTCGTCGTACTCTGGACACTGCGAGATAGACTAAATTTGACCATTCAATGCGATTATCAACTATCCAAACAATTGTATCCGTGATGGTCAATCCTTGTGACGAGTGTATTGTTGTTACATAACCAAGCGTCCATGGTGATTTATCAGCGCATAATGCATCTTCTACAGTATTGATATCAACTAGCACAATATCATTTAACACTAGAATCTGTTTCTCCGTCTGGCCTGGAATTTCAACTTCAATATTCTGCTTTCGTGTATCCAATGGTCTATAACACAACGGCACTGGAAACGTTGGGAATTTTTTCTTGTGTAGCTCAAACAACTTTTTCTGAAGTGCGTCTCTGACTATCTTTCTACTTGCTACTACAAAATCATTTGGTTTCCATGTTTCCCAAAAATCATTCAAAGGCGTTTCAGAAATTATTTCACGCGCTACTTCACATTGAATTCTATCGGGTTGTAATCTAATTAGTTTTTTAAACTCACGTAACTGCTCATCGAGTGCTCTATAGTCAGTATCAATTTCTTCGTAATAATCAACAAATCCTTTTAACCAATTATGTGGACTTCTACCAACAAATGGTGGTGGTTGACCATGATCGCCGCACAATATAATTTTTGTATTTTTTTGCAATAACCAATCAAGAAACATTTTTAATACATCTTCTGAAACAGTACATGCTTCATCCCAAATAATAACCGCTGGAATAAATTTCTCACCCATTCGCTCAGGAGTCCAAGCATCGCCCTTGTATCGAAAAAAACTATGATACGTGCAAGCTTCAACATTTCGTTGTTTGATCTCTCTCGCTAGTCTATGGGTTGGTGTGAGTACAATCATGGACGTTCTCTCTCGATATAATTCTATCGCACGTGTTGTCTTTCCAGATCCACCACAACCGTTTAAATAAACTGTTTTATATCTACAAATTGGATCTGATATCGGTGGTGCTTTAGACATAGATTTTTCACTGATAGAATTATCGTTCTTCAGGTAACTACTTTTAATCTCAACGTCTGCTGATTCAGAATAATCGCGTTGTATTTCTTGTTTAATTCGCCATGTTCCCCAAGTCTCTTCGCTATTAGTAAATTTAGTTATCTCTTTGATATATTTTTTATCGACATACATTGAATCAATTGCAACTCTGACTGCTATACTAGGAAATCTATTTATCATTGCAAATAAATTGATAGATGCATAACCCAGCATAGAAGCTCTCAAATGTAGATATGCAGAGCTTTCTCCATCACTGTAAGTAACAATTCTACCTAACTTTGTTTTATTGGACAAAAAGGCTGTTTTACAATTTGCGTATCTATTTTTCTCTACTGCATCTTTAATAACGAAGTCGTATTCGGCATCATCTATAATCAATCGTGAGGATTGTTTTTTAAAGTTAAATTTTTTTCCACCCTGTGTAAATTTACCGATTATTCTTCGGCCGAGATCCTTTGCTTCATTATTTCGTTGATTAAATATCCTTTTTGACCATTCAATAATGTACTCCTCGTCAGCATCAATATGTTTTCTAGACTTATCGATTATACTATCAAGACATTCTGGTTCTGGTAACCAGACATTGGTTTGTTTTCGATATGAGATAATCGCTTCGCTGACAATCAACGAAACTAACACTTTACAATCAATCATATATCGCAATAACACTATTGGTAACCACATCCTTTCAGCCATGTGTCTACCAATCCAAACATAACAACACGGATGAAGTCCTTCAGCGAATTCAAATGATACTACGCAAGCAAAACCGGTCAAATCAAAATCAGGCAGTGGTCCATTAATAGCAACGCGAGTCATTTCATGTGTGGGGTGTCCAAACCGTTTAAAATACTCACCAGCGAATCCATATCCTAGAAAACTTCCTGGATAACAGGCAACGATATCAACTGATATCATATTCTCACGATTGTACTTAACGTTCCATAGACCGCCATGATAATATTCCAAACAGCTGGATTGAACATCCTGTAAAAACTCTTTTCGTGTTGGTTTCCAATTATTTTTCTTTCTTGCAAAATGAGCTGCAACTGATGGAATTGTAAAACAATTTGTAAGTAACTGTTCGTAATCTTCAGATTTTTCATTAAAAACGCTAGCGTTTTCACTGAGACTTATTGCTAGATTTTTCATCCTATTATGTAGACTTTCACTGCGATATAATTCACCGTTAGGTTTCACAAATTGATTGAATTGACATTCTTCATCTTCAAAACTATGAAGTAGCCATACTGATACAGGGTCGTTTTTACACAAACTAGCAATAGCATCGAATAATCTTTCTTCAGTGAGAATACCATCCTTGGTGAATTCTTCTGGGATATACTTCACTGTTCTGTCTCGCGGGAATATTGTAACCGCGGATGTCCATGCGTGCTTGTTATGATCAATAATTTTGATTGGAGCTCCGTTTTTATTGTATTTTGATTCGTATAATACTTCGCCAGTTATCGTTAAAACGGTTATCGGAAATCTCAACGACTTTTCCAATCTAGCTATATCGGAAATAGTTGCTCCGTTCTCTTTCACTGTTAGCTCCCATTCATCTATTTTTTTATGTCTTAGATCGGTTAATTTATTCCCACGGAGTGCATTTGTAAAATGTTCTAAGACTCTTTGTGCCACACAGTTGAGTGGCTTTTCCGCTGACGTTGACTGTTTCATTGGTGCTAGTTTTCCAATGTCAGGGTTATTTAACGGATACATCCCATAAACGACTGCTGTTTCTGGATACGCTTTTTCATAGTATGGTTTATCAATTCCAGTTAACAGCCCTGGTCTGGAATAACGGCTAACAATGACTGATGTCCCATCTTTGAGAATTGGAACAAATTTGTCTCTTATAATATATTCGCCCGATTCTAATTTGATAATGAATTTCACTCTGATAAAATACCGTTTATTGCCAAGTTGTGATAGTATCATAGCTGCTGTTTCATCATTCATTCTAGCATCAACAACACCATCAATTCTAAATGTTGACCAGGTGTGTGATGCATCATCCTGTTTAAACTCATGAACACAATCTCGTATTTTTCTAATCAGAATTCTATTAGTTATTCTCTCTTTTGGTACGTCTTCGAGAGTTCTATCAAGATTGAATTTAATATTTTTCCGAGGCTTGATTGCCGATAATCTCTTGAATTCTTCATTCATATAAATAAGACAAGTATTTAAATAGAAAAGTTTGTTTATATATAATGAATCACTGCAAATGGCTTATGATCGGATCAGTAACCCCATGCAATAAATCGTGTAGAGGTGAATTCTGTGGATATCACTTACAGAGTGTCAGAAATAATTCGACAGGCCCGTCCCCATGCATAAATTGTGGGGTGGGTGTGAGAGGAAAATCACAATTATGTATCAATTGTGGGGGTAAGCGGTTTAGAGAATTGAAACGTTATTATGATAAACGAATAAAAAACGCCATCATTGACCCTAATCATGACTCTGTCAAAGACAAAATCATAAAAACCCCTCAAGACTACATTAATAGATTTATAATTAAAGCAAATGATGAATTAGACAAATAGTATTATTATATATAAATGGAGCAAGAATTCAGACCACATCCAATACTCGTTAATTATGAAATATCTCGTAATGGTGTTGTTAGACACTGTAGACTGAAAAAACCAATTGGTTTTGTTAATAATCAGGGATACTTGCAATTTACTGCTGGAGGAAAGGGATATCTCTGTCATAGGGCAGTCTTTGAGTGTTATATGGGACCGATTAAAGATGGCTGTGTTATTGATCACATTGATTCTAATATTCAAAATAACGCGATTTCCAATTTACAGTGTATTTCTCAAAGAGAGAATATAAAAAAAGGAAAGACAGGGACTTGTAAGTCAGTTGGAAAGAGACCAGTACAGTCATTTGATACAGCGACGAATGAAGAAAGAGTTTTTCATTCAATGAATGCTGCAGGGAAATATTTTGAAATATGTATGCCTTCAGTACGAAAAGTTGCTGAAGGGATTTGTCAAACAGCTATCTCAAAGAAAAATGGACATAGAATAAAGTTTTCTTATTTACAAGATAACTCTTAATAATTACTATTTTGTTCCGTATTTCCCCTCATTACTACTGATCGTCACGTGACTATCCTACTTTCGATATTGATTCCCGGATATGAAATTCGTCCGAGAATACATGTGAAATTGGATTGAATTAATGATGTGTGTGATCTCATGTACGTATTTAATGGTTAACTCGGTATACGTAATCAGGTATGTACGGATTTTGATTTTGTGTTATTGTTTCTTGTTTCTAAAGACTGTATTGAGAACAGCAGTTAGGGTTTTGTTGGAAAAACCTATACAGGGTAGACAATTTATTTGACAGAGATCCAAGGCCAGGGGTCTATTAATAGATTTTTTAAAAATCCCAATTACAAAGACGGCGTTAACAGCGTTTGTATGAAAATGAAATTACTTTAAAATTACAAATTAGTGAGGTCAGGGTAGTAAAACGCGCTACATATAGTTTAGTTTTTTTAGTGTGGCTATGTGTAATAAAATTCAGAAAAATATCATTCTCGATTCAAGAAATAGCAGGTCCTGAATTGACAGGGATCCCCATTACGGAGTTATCTTGTCATGTAAATCCATTATTACTACGATTATTTAATCGTAATATTATAGAAATTAATAAAAAAATTGCTATTATTTAACAGTTGTATTTCTTGTTTTAATGTTTTATTTAAATACTTAGCTTCCATTGAAATTACTACACAGTATTCATTATGAAATGCTAGAAAAATAAATACACACCTACACATTGACACTGCAGTATTAGTTCACCTTATATATAATATGAGCCGTAATAAGTTTGG
This sequence comes from Potamilus streckersoni, assembly GCA_016746295.1. Lineage (NCBI taxonomy): Eukaryota > Metazoa > Mollusca > Bivalvia > Unionida > Unionidae > Potamilus > Potamilus streckersoni. Next base: position 4,306,285 of record JAEAOA010001233.1, read on the forward strand.
GGCTTTAAAACGAAGCCCACTTTGCCAATTAAAACTCCCACGCCATTGACATGGTGTGGTTGAATTTTTTCAACTGCAACCAGGGTTAATTTCTTGGGTTGCTTTTGATTGGCAAAGTGGGTGTAGGTCCGCCCCGTCGTTTCATGTTTGTATCGTCCTGTACTGTCCCTATCATACCATCCTATCATATAACCATCCTATCATATAACCATCCTATATAATCGCATTGTATATATAACCTATAATCGCATTGTAAATACTCATTCATTGTAAATACTCATTCATTGAATCGCATTGTAAATATTCATTCATTGAATCGCATTGTAAATACTCATTCATTGTAAATATTCATTCATTGTATATATATCATCCTATATGTAATGTACTGTCCCCCCCCACAACATATCTTCCGGAAGACCTAATATAGCATTTGTTACGTTAGAGCTTCCAATTGGGAGATCTATGTTTGTGGCCCTTGGGCTTATATAATGCGAAGGCACTAAATGAGTTCCAAGAATGTGCTGTCCCCCCTCTGGGCCTCTTTGACGTCGTTTGGCGCGAAAGAGGTTCCAAATGAGGCTTTATGTTATATGTTCAATGTTTGTAAAGAAATCACTTGGATTTCACGTCTAATACCCATATAACCCGCCCTTGAACTCGATTGGGGGGTTAGGGTATTGTATAAGTCTTTAATGTATGTGCCCTTTCTTGCCTCGAAACTCGAATGAGGAAGAGACGGGCATTGTATATGTTTTGTTTTTTTTGTATATAAAAATATTTTAAAGATACAAATACATTAGTAATAATAATAAATGGAATTTCAAGATATTACATCTATCATCACAGAAATATCAAATTTAAGAAATCAAGGAATCGTACTCTCTGAATTTTTGAATGAAGACAGACTTTTGAATGAATTTGAACAAATTGATATACAATTGAAACATGGAAGATATGTTCTACCTAAAATGTATTCACTGATAAAAAGAATCCAAAAAGCGGTTAATGCTTCTTTGTATAACAATGATATTAATTTATTCATTCGGCTATTTAGTATAGTTGAAGCCATTAGAAAGAAACTCGGGGAACAGTACCAAGTTCGGTCAGAGATTGCTTTGAAAGTGAAATCTATAAGACGTTTGATTGATGCAAGCATTGAAACCGACAATTGAAAAATCGTTAGCATTTCCAATAATGACATCAGAAGCATTAACTACCAGACTAGCCCGTGAGAGGTTAGCATTACTGAAAAAGTTTATACCAATTCGAGATAACGTGCGAGATAAACTACAACTTAGACAGCAAGCGCAGACTGACTTTTCTATTGGAAGCGAACAACTTTTTGCCCCTGTAACTAAAGCCACTAAAGATATGAAACTTGCAACAGAACGTGCTATATACGGCGACATCCCTAAAGAGGGAGCAGTACCTATTATTGATGTATTAGGAAAGATTGCTACAGAAACTGAAAAAACTCACGAGGGAATAAAACAGCTTTCAGGTGAGTTACAAACTCAGCGAGAAATACAACAAATGGGTAATATTGATATTGATGATGATCCCGTTGAAGATGCTAGTGTTTCCACTAAAAAAAGTGTTCCTTTTAGCGAGAAATTCACCGATGAAGCTATAGAAGTAATCAAACAAATTCAATTGCTGAAAAATGAAGACTATGTGTCATTTGGTGAATTCGCTGTAAAAAGTTATTATAACAGAAGGGAATTTTTAAAAGACGAGTATAAAAAAAACACAATAAAACGAGATGACTGGGTGGATTGGTTATTTAAAATTAATAAAGAAATCTCCGGCAAATTAAAAAAGGATACATTGAATTACAGAGCTTTTCAAATGGGAGTTAATAGGTATGGTATAGAACAACAACAACGAAAAGAACAACGAAAAGAACAACAAAAAGGTCGAGGTCGAGGTCGAGGTCGAGGTCGAGGTCGACAATCTCCAGAAATTCAAAATGTTTCCGAACCAGAAAGTACTTCAGGAAAGGGTTATGGAAGTTCTCATCATGATTCTCATATGTGTCCTAGTAATATCATTAATGATATAACACGACTTGAGGTTCTTATGGGAGGTAAGCGAGCTGGGAATAACTCAGTCGAAATAACTAATGAAGCATTTGATATTTGCAGACGATTATTCCAAGGTGGGATAATTGATATTCATACGTATCGAGAACTCTTGGATGAGTTAATGGACGGAATTCCAGGGGAATTTAGTGATTGAAATTGTATTTAGAAATTACAAAGTCATTTCAAATAAGATGATAGTACACTATAATCACAATAAACCAACAAACGTGTATGTGGTAAACTCAAGATTGCCCGTTTATAAGGCATACTACGGTGACGGCCTTGGAAATATCATGGCTGGTTTATTCACAAGAATAGCCCCAAAAGTAGCACCAATTGCTAAACAATTAGCGATGAAAGCCATTGATGTTATTCGTAATAAGGGAATTAACGCTGTTGGAGATCTTGCAGGAACGGCCTTTTCTACCGCAAAGAATAGAATAACGTCATTGGTGAAATCTAGATTCGGACGAAAACCACCACCACCGCTACCTTCAACAACAATGATGCCTGCAAATGTCAGTAAAGTGATAAATAACGCAGTGGAACAAAAACTAGCATCATTAGCAATGACTTCACCAGATAGTAGTAATATTGCAAGTATGATAGCGGGAAGCGGTCTTGGAGGAAATCGAAAAAGAAAATGATAGCATTACTACATTTAGAAAAACGATACGTTTTAGTATAAATGGCATTTAAAAAAATTGCTGATCCAGCGTTTGATATGGCGGCACCGGTGAATAAAGATGATTCTAAAATTAACTATCAGTATTATGCCTATCCTGCAAGAGAGCCAAATCAAAAGGGGAGAGTTGAACTTCAAGTTCAAGATACAAGTAGATACTTTTTGCCGTGTGAGGCATTTATTGAAGTAGAAGGAGAGCTTGTAACAAATGTTGCAGCTGATACGCCATATGAGGATAACCAAAATATCCGAGTTGGTTTCGTAAATAATGGCATTATGGCGCTATTTAACAGTGCAAGATATATCATTGATGGAAAAGAAATTGAATCAATAGAACAAAATGTTGATATTGCAACAACAATAATCGGACTTGCGAGATATTCTGATGATTATACAAGGTCGGCTGGTCCGTCTATGATGTTTGCTAAGGATACTTCTGATCATGCTGACCATTATCAATTTATTAAAGTACTAACTGAGGCAGCTACTGCAGAAGCTGATCAACAACTCGATGATAATCCAGACCGTGAAGACCAACCAGCCAATCCATTCGACATTTTAAAAAAGGTCAATGATAATTTCAATCTAGGATTTGCAACACGAAAAGGAGCATTAAAAGGACAGCATCGACGGTTTTCATGTGCAATTCCGTTACATCACATATTCGGATTCTGTAGAAATGTCAGAAAAGTCATCTATGGAGCAAAGCATACAGTCGTGTTAGTGCGAAAAGAAAATGACAATGATGCAATCTGGCGTGCTAATGGTGTTGTTGATGGTAAAGTCATTTTAAATAAATTGACTTTATGGATACCCGTCTTGACTCCAGCAGTTACAATAGAGCAAGAATTACTATCGTTTATGGACACAGGTGGAAAATCATTGCTAAGTTGGCTAACAACAACGACTGATACGAAGCAGGATAATGTAAATGGCACATTTACATGGCACTTAGCATCAAAACAAGGTGTTTCAGCTCCACGTCATATCTTTATAGCGTTACAGGATGCAAATCGAGTGGGTCGACAATTATCTAGTCATATGATATTTGATAAATTAGGAGTAAGTGAAGTTTCGTTGAGAATAAACGGACAACAAGAGCCAGCAGAGATTGTACATCTTAATTATGAAAACAACTACATAGCTCGTGTATATCATAGAATATTGTCGTATATGGGTCGTGATCAAAATGTTGATACTGGTTTGCAAATATCGCAAATTGATTTTGAAAAACACTATCCGATTTATTACTTTTCATTGGAACATCTTGACATGATGAGACAATCTGTTGTTGATATATACTTCCAAGCTCGGGTACAACGCCCTGCTGGTATAGCCGATTATAGAGCAGTTGCTGTCATTCTCAGTGATAAATCAATGTTGTTAGAAGGAGTTGGCGGACGAATGAGACTTATTGATGCACCAGTGGAAAACATGTAGTTAGGATTTTCACAATAAGATCAATTGAAAGTGTAAATTACCTTTTAGAATAGAATGACATATAGTATTGTTAATGTCCAGTTGACTGATGGTCAGGTCAAGAAATTGAAATCAAAGTCGGCTAAAGAATGTGGAACTACAATAACGCTGAAACCCACTCAAATGTCCGGTGGTGCACATAAATTATCATTGACAGATCGTCAAATAAAACATTTCAATGATGCGCTAAAGAACAAACGAGGAGTTCAAATTGATTTTTCGAAAGCAGCAATCGCCAGTATGATAAAATCGGGTGGAATATTCCCGCTGTTAGCTGCTATTCCAGCATTGATTGCAGCGGCTGCCCCAGCGGTTGCGAAGGCGGCAGCGTTAGGAGCCGTTGGTACTGCTGCAGGAATGGCCCTGAAAAAAGCTACTGGGAAAGGCTATAAAAAAAAAGGAAAGGGTCTAAGACTACCAGGAACTCCACACAATTGGTACAAGGGCACGGGCCTAAGAATACCAGGAACGGCTTATTAGTGGAAAAATCCCTAGGATTTTCACCAATGTCCAATTTTGATTTAATTGATGCTGTAAAATCATTATCAATAAAAAACTTTAGAGGAGTTTTCATGAGAGATCAATTACCGTCAAAACCAATGAAAAATGAAACGGGTATTATCAATCTCGATAACAGCAGCGGAAAAGGAACTCATTGGGTCGCATATGCAATTGATCCACGTGGAATTGTCTATTTTGATTCATATGGATTAGCTCCACCAAAAGAATTCATGCGATATGTATCCACAATAACAAAGTCATCTCCAATTTTTTATTCCACGCTACCAACACAACAGTTAAATGATCCACCGATATGCGGTCGTGAAGTATTAAATGTCCTTGCAGAGATATCTAAATTTCCAAGAAAACCACCACAAGTTGTTGTTAATGAATATACTAGCAGGCAATGGCAAAAACGATAGCGTTATGATTTAGAAAAACGTAGCGTTTTCGTATAATGATTGATATTTGGGGACGACCTTTATCAGAATCAAAAAAAACAGAAACCGATAGCAAATTCGCTGTCGAAAGTGTAAAAAAAATAATCGAAGATGAAATCGCCGAGACATTAAATTTGTCAAGTGTAGATCCTGGGGAAATAGTTGTATTTCAAGATCGCCAGGGCAAATTGAAATCTAGTAATGTTTCATTGGATGATGTCTTAATACGAAGACGTGACGTCGTTGAAGATACAATAGTGTTATATTCAAATGATGGAAAACTCAAACCAGGTGTATTTGTTTCTACAATCACAGATGCATTAAAAAATTTAAATGAAGAACTTGAAAAACATATAACAACATATACTTCCCTTCGTAGAAATATTATCAATAAATTCTTTGGAACACCAGCGGTAACCTCTCCATCTCTCGCTGAAATTAAATCCAATTTTGATGAAATTAAAGCTAGTATTAAAAATATTAATGATGCTGGATTTAGTATTATTAGAGATAGCATTAATAGTATTAAAAAATCTATCGAGGATATTACAAAATTTAAAACAGACAATCTTCCGCTACTTGAAAGAATAAAGATTCCTCATGAGAGAAATATCATAAATATGATATACACAGTTCTCTCTGGATCATTAGATTGGGAACCTAAAAAGAATACAGTAACCCTCACTGTGTCAAACAAGGGTATTTATCGATTAACAATAGTGTCACTGAATCAGTTTAATATATCATCATCGACTTCATATGGATACAACAACGTGATTTCAACGACTATTGACGTGGGTGAATACAAACGGTTTACAATAACAAGCACTGATCCTAATTTAAATAAGACATCATTTGTATGGTACATGGAGTTTGTAGCTGATCTAAATTAGAATTTTAAACAATTAAAAACCACTTGAGGTTTTAAAATAATATGATTCCATCATCGCAATATCGCTATGATACCGTCAAAGACTTCTTAACAAAACTCAAAACACTCATTGATGAATATGAAATAAAAATTAAAAAGTATCGCAGGAGAATTACCGTAATTGATGTTACAGTATACTCGGTATCTGGTATAATGGCCGGTGCTGGTATTATACTATCTTCAGTAACAATGGTAGCTCCGATTGCTGTCCCAATTGCTATTTCCGCGGTGACAACATTTGCTGGACTTGCAAATGCTATTACTAAAAAAATATCATCGTGTTCTCAAGAAAAACTTAACGACTATATAGTAAAACATCAAGCAGTATCTAACGGTTACTCACAATTATCCTCGTTGATGTCATCATCGATTGATGATACGATAATTACCGAAGACGAATTCTCCGCGATGATACGTATTTATGATACTACGATTAAAAACGCTAGCGTTTTTTCATCTATTGCAAAATTAGACATTGTAAATAATAATAATAATGTCGCAAGAGATTCAACTACTTCAGCGGATAGCAGAAAATACCACTCCGCGGAAAACAAGCATGATATCAATATCGTCAACAAACCCTAAATTCAGTGTGAATTTTCCCTCGCCTGTTTCAGTAAAGGAAATCGCGTTGGCAAAATTACGAGTGTATCATAGTTGGCCTAATATCAGATCGGTTCCATTTGGCGGTCAGAGACCTAATAATTCTCTGGTGTTTGCATATAGGAATAAAAAAGATGACACTCCAGATTGGAACGTTGTTTCAATACCAACTGGGTCCTATCAAATTGAGCAAATTAATAATGAATTACAACGTAGAATAAAATCCATTACTAAAAAAGAATCAAAAATTGCGATAACAGTTCATGAACCAACACTATCATCTACAATTGAAATAGGCTCTCCTGGGTACGTTGTAGATATTTATAACAGTTCAATAAGAACAGTATTAGGATGGCCCGAAGATCCACCTAGAAGTGCTGGTAATTCCACGCCCGAGCCTATAAAATCTGATTACGTCACTGATGAAATAGGACCTGACAATCCATCACGAACATATGATAATTTCGAAGAATTAGATTTAACAAAAGTTTACAGAAAAAAAATATCTGAAACAGAGACGAGCTATGCTTTTGGAGGTAGTCGTCGTCCTATTGATTTTGAAAAGAAAGGTTATACTGTTGCGCAAGTAAGCGTAGATAGTAAATTTTTTCCCACCTTTGACCTTTCTTTTCTCTACATGAACAACGATTTTTATTGTTGCGACACTCGTTGAGATCCGGTCTTCTTACAAAAAGATGAGTTTACCAGTGTGTCGCGGCAGCCAACAGAATCATCAGCGACATGGAAAAATATAGATTAAGACTTATCAGTGTTTTTACTGATGAAAATTCTCCAATATATCGAACAATTGAAGCTGGACGTTATAGGGGCGGCCTAGCAGGTAATCCAAAGTATGTACTTACAGGATATAACGCACCTGAACTAAAAAATCTACTCAATATCGTCATCGACGAAGGATTTAATAAAATCTATCAATCATGGAAAGATAGCCAGCCGAAGCCTATTATCCTCACTCATAATAATTCTCCCGACGGCGACGGTAGACATATCGCACCGAACAATGTGGATATTTCATCGGTGATCGCACTTAATTTAACGTGTGATGTAATCGAAGGAAGTTATCAAATTAATATGGAACAATCAAATCAAGCCCGACAAGGTTACATTCTTTATTCATTTTCACCAACAGCACCCCCCGGATTTTTAATTGTTGAGAATCCGACTAATCCAGTCTATATGCAATGTCAAAATGATTCACTAACCAGAATTAATTTTACACTCACCGATCAGTCAAATAATTTAATTGATCTACGTGGTGAAGTATTATCGATTAGTCTGTTTGTGAAAAGCTAACAAATATTCGGTTAAATAATTTGTATTAATCAGCAGCAGAGAGGGTGAAATGACAACATATTTGCGACCGTAGATGGCAGCAATTTGAGTGTGGTTATGACAATGTATTTGCGACAAAATCGCTAAGATGGGGTCTTTATTTTTTTTTGGTTGAAATATGAGATTTCGTAGGAATGTTCCATTGGCATTCTGAGGCTTTAATCGATTCTGTCGCAAAAATTTGTAGACGTAGATGGCAGCAATTTGAGTGTGGTTATGACAATGTATTCACGACAAAATCGCTAAGATGGGACCTTTAATTTTTTTTTGGTTAAAATATGAGATTTCGTAGGAAGGCTCCATTGGCATTCTGAGGCTTTAATCGATTTTGTCGCAAATATATTGTTGTAGGGTTCACCCTCTCTGCTGCTAGTTAACATTGAAAGTATGACTATGTACCAAAGGGAAGCCATTACAGGTGTACTTTAGTGAAATGTACATATACAAACATGGACCACAGAGAATTGTTATTATCATTCCCATTCAAGTTGCGTGCTCCTCAAGTCCTGTCATGTAGGAACAGTATTTCAGATTTGAACGACCTTTAATTTGATTAGATGTGGTCAGCTTGCTGCCAAGCTAGATGCGAAATTCACAGACCTGAAGCATATAAAATATCATCTTAATACACTAAGAAGTAGATAGATTTTATTCATATTGGAACCTTGGCTAGCAATGCTTCACCGCAAAAAGGTTTAAGATTATGTTGGGGGTCATTGTATAATGATCTCCATCAGTGGGTTGCATATCTTAGGTACAAGGCACTTGAGCTCATCACTCAGCGATGAAACCGTTCAAACACTGTGCAGAGTAAGAGAACTGCACACCCCTCAGCAGTACTTTCCAGAGAAGAAAAATATTGTAGACAATGGACATGGTAATTTTAACAGACCTCTCCCAGCAGTTGCACAGACCTTGTTCTATTTTTGCAACCTAATTGAATTGTTTGCCACATGACTGAACAGAAGGCTACAATTGATGTCTCACAGTTCAAGATCACTGTTTCAGGGCAAAGGATGCTTACAGACTAAGTGAGATTATCTTTTGCTTATGCATTCCCAACCCATCAATTGA
>JAEAOA010001234.1:0-42144 GCA_016746295.1 Potamilus streckersoni
TTTAAAGCTTTTGGAGGCGCGATACCACACACAACTATTACCTTTGTTAGGTTATCTAACATTTGACTTCTTTTGACACCTATATCTCTTGCATGATGCTTACTTGTGCTGTTGCTGCGCTTGTCGAAGCTGGTCAAATCCGATCTCTTCATGCTTCGTTGGCTGCAGTTGTTGGGGCGTGATTTTGCACATTTGCTAGCAATTATGTAGGTACACTTATCGAATTCATTTTGACATTCATTCCTATCGTCATGTGTTCATCCGCTACAAGACCCTCGTTGTTATACCCCTTATAAGTACGAACATTAAGCTCCATATCAGTCGAAATGTACAGTTTGTATCAAACGACGCAATATGAATTGTTTCTGGCGTATTTGAGTAATGACTAATACTGATTTAACAACCGGGAGGTTGAAAATTTAATGCGCCCATTATGTGTTGGTCCTCTTCATTTCACAATCAAAGGACCTTATTTGCAAACGTTTATTTGAAAAATATCAAAGCAAACAAAAACATTTATTTTATACATATATGACATATAATTGATGAGTTAAACTTATCCTAAAAGTATATTTACGTATACAATATATTTTGCATATTTCAGTCTTGATACCTAGTTCCAAACCAGTTGTAAAGCGTATGTTTCCAATCACTACTTTTATGAACGATTAGTCTATATCTTATATGCATTGACTTAAAGTGCAAACAAAGTTCTTGTGAATTTAAATAGCTGTTCACGTAGAATATCACTTTATTCGTTATGTTTATAAGGATTGCTGTTTGGAAAACCTTTTTGTTCTTAGTTGGTTTACATCGGGAACATGCCATTTCGTGCGTCTGATCATTAAGTTTTAATTAGTACCTTAGCAGAACCCAATTGCCGAACCGTTCTAAAGATAGTCATCTTCAAATAAGCCTCTTAGCAGAGCAATTCATGCAATATTTCTTTGTTTTGTAAAAGCTATTTTCATTTACATTTCTTTCAAATGAAACTCAAGTTAATTAGACGTGAGTTCATTTAATATTTACTTATTCCTGCATTTTCATGATTTCCTGGTCAGGAGACTTCAATAGAGATAACCCAACTTTGTTCTGACTTACATTACAATAAGACGATCTAATAGTCCTCAGCATTTATTTATGTATATAGCAATACATTAATATATACTTTACTGTTTGTACCATGTGTTTATTTGCTAAATTAAAAACTATATCCATGTGTTTGTACTGAGGTACAACAAGAGAGGAAAAGACGCTGTCTGCCTAGTTAAGCCTATTTTAGGTTTTAGTTCTTTATTGATCACAGTTTAACAGTCCATTTTTACCGAAATATGATGATGCTATTTGTTTGGTAGCCTATATGGTGGAATCTTCTTGTGTCCAAGGAGAAAAGAACATTTAACTTTATGAAGTATTTTATTGGTATTGGTCACTGTATAGTTCATTACAATGAAGTTTCTAGTTTCCATAAAATCTAAAATCTCTCAGTAAGCAAGTATTTAAGGAATATCTCATACGATAATTATTGCGGGCCTGTATACTGAATGTTTACGTCATTAGAAATACAAATATTTGAATTTCTTGATTCTCTAATAGACAGTAGAAAAGAAAACGTTCAGTTGTAATTTATACAAGTATTAGGAAAACAAAGAATGAATTATGTTCATATGTAAACAAACATTTAGCTACACTTACCGATTTGACGTCAAAAAAATTTATAACGGAGTAAATCAGACCTTTTCTAGAAAGTCAATAACACATCAGTTGTTGCAACTCTAGTCTCCCATGAGGTTCTTGTCCTTGCTGTCCTTGGATGTATTCATTTCAAAAAACATCGAATCAATTTAACATTTTAGAGCTGCTTTACACTATCATAATCATACTAATATTCAGAAATAGTCAAAAAATTGTGTTAAAACGCCAATGCAGATGAAACTTTGTAGTATGAAAGTTTATACTATTCCCTTACTGCATTTCAATTGGAATATATTAAAGTAGAAAAACTAATCAAAAATATAATTCGTTTTATGATTCCGCTAGATTGACTTCACATGTTTGTTAGATGCTTCAATGTTTATATGGTATATAGCTATATGGTCAAATTAATGCAGCATGTAAAAATATATTCTTTTTGAAAAATCATTTGGAATCATAGATCAATTACGTACTCTGTTGGAAAATTATTAACGATATGATTTAACAAAATACAGATGATGGTTATTGAGCTTTTGTAACAGTAATTTAAAATTTCAAGACATGAATTATAATGAAAATATCTCTTCGACTTACACTAACTACTACTGCTTGTACAAGACTTCTTTTATCGTATTCTATGTATGTGTGTATGTGTGTGTGTGTGTGCAATTAGGCATGCAGATAGGTTAGTTGATAGCTAGGTACGTAATAAGGTTCATTAACTACCTCACGAATGTCAAACTGATATTCAGAACTCCCATTCCTGTGCAGCTGACATTTTTGTTAGAACAAATTTTGAATAAATTTTTTTATTGAATTCTGCCTGTTCATTTCTGTCGCTTTACAGATCATCATCGGATACAGAGAAGATTCACATGAGCAGTCTAACGTTCATGTTAAAATCTCATAGTAAGATATGTAAGCCCCTTGAGATAGTTTTTGTTCACATTTAAATTATCTGTTGATATTTGTGTGTTTTATAAACATGTTCTAAGAAGAATCCTGTTATAAACTAATGAAAACTAATGATAGTTTTAAAGGCTTTTGTGGTATTTTTATTTCTGATTACACATATGGATAAGCACATAATGATTTAAAATATGTCAAGGCTTTCATGTCTATGTGTAGAGAGAAATCAATACTTTTCTAATGTCAAATATGGAATCATAACAAAATTCGATGAGTGGAAAGACCACAAAGGAGATGCATAATTTAATCGAAACATTTGTATATTCGAATGAAAGGCAATTAACAATTAATTATGATATAATTACAATTTTACTATATGCATGTCTTGTTGAATGGAAGAACAAAATGGACGATAGGGTTGACGATCTAATTTATTACACAACGGCTAAGTTGAACATCGAAACTTTTTCTAAGCATAGCATGATACGATTCATATGTTTGCCTTACTGTTACTTCAAGAATGCAGTTAAGTGACTAATATGGTATCTCCAAAATTAAAGATATGTACACAAAAAGTATGGTTTTCAATGATTCTGATTTATTTAATAATTTAAACATGATTTATAAATTGGGTTGTTTCTGTACCTATTATTTCAATACAAACAACCTACTAGCTGGAATACTAGACACAAATATTACCCTTACCTCTTCAATCAGTGGGAAATCTTAGAAATAAAAACAAATATATCAAGAAAAAATATTGAAATAAATAATTTCAATATAAAAATAATCCTGTTGGGAACATGCTCAGGATGTTAATCAAAATATATTTGTGTTGAAATGAAAATTATTTCATTAAGTGTATATGCCAATCTAAAAGTCTATTGTTTTTGCCAGCTCGTAATCAGACCTAATTGCATAGTCATCAGTAACACCGTTTTTATCTTTAGTTCCAGATTTTCCTTTGCTTCCAGTGTCAATCCTACTGAATAATTGTTTTTTTGTTCAGAACAATATTGTACTCTTGGTCTTTGCACCTGGGTGTGTCATAGATGTCACCAATCTTACGCTCGATGTATTTATCCGGTAAAGATACGGTCTTGTAGAGACGGACCTTGTGAAGATACTCCAGAATTCCTATCACATCTAGTCCATCCCTCACTCTCAACATCAAGAGTTTGAAGATCATCTTTGAATCTCTGAAAACCCTCCTCAGATTTAGGAATGGTTCGTACATTTTCCACATGTCCATTTCTGGGTGGGTTCGTAGTTTTGTCAAGCTGGATGTGGTTGTATGAATCCTCCTCGGTGATATTTGGTGGTCTTCTTTTCCTCTTGTCTGTATCTAGGTCAACATGGGAGTAGTTATCAGCAACAAAGGTTTTCGTGTAATCATTGGTCCCTGACACTGTTCTTATAAATTGACAATGGGAATAGTCGTTAGGAGCTCCTGCAGAGGCAGGTTTCGATTGATTTGACACATGTGAATATGTATCATCAAGTTTCTTTACTTCTTTTGCCGATACCCTGTCGTAGTTTGATATCTTTACAGCATATTTGTCCTCAAACCCTATTCTGTCACACTCATCAGCTGCATCGTTTCCTCCATTTGTCTTTTTCTCTTTAACTATTGTGTTATCATCTTTCTTTTTCTTAACAGGCCTGGAATAAGTTGTAATAGATTCGTCGTTCATCTCATCGTAATTTGAGCTTTAGGAGCCTTGTAGTTTTGGTTTGAAACTCCGAAATTCGTGTTGCTGTGATTTACCAGCCCAGAAGGTATTTGATTCTTCGATGCGTCTTCCCCCGAGGATTTCTTATATCGTCTGTTTGGATAAATGTGGTGTTAGAAGATTTGTTATAACATTAATATATTAGGTTCATTAAATATTGTTGATGGATTCGAACCTTCAAATTATTAAGTTTCATGTCAGAATTATTTATTTATGTGTTTTACTGACTATACAAGTTTAAATCACTGTACCATTAAATTGTCACCATTTTCCGTTCGTTTCCTTGTTGTCGTTCGTTTGCTTGTTTCGGGATTTTATTGCTTTATGGGGGTGGGCAAAACAATTGTTTCCCTCAAACATTCAATACTGATGCCGATTCAAATTTTACTAAGCACTTTTTTTTGTTTCGATCAAAAGAAAAAATTACCTACAATTTCCTACTCGTAAATAATATCAATACATGCCACATTGACAACAATGACCGTGTGTGATAATTAATTTTGTTGTTTTTCTTGACTAAGAGAAAGAGAGAGAGAGAGAGAGAGAGAGAGAGAGAGAGAGAGAGAGAGAGAGAGAGAGAGAGAGAGAGAGAAAGAGAGAGAGAGAGAGAGAGAGAGAGAGAGTAAATGATGAAGTTGATCAATCACGTGTTTCCTTCCAGACGTTCAAGCTAACAATGTTCAATGAGTATACATCTCTAAATATTAGTACTTTGTGACCTATTATTGTTGTATGTAAATATTGCAGTTGGCAATTTTATTTGTATGTCTTGTGTAATTCCGAGTCTAATCTGGTGTGATTTGGCCCGTCGTATGAGCCATTAAGTTGTAGAAGTTATGCGCTTGACTATTTTGGAGACTGTGTTATCATAGCAAATGTAAAACTAACAGTACATCGTGCACTTCTAAACTTCGACACCATTGTAAAAGATAAAAAGTTAACTTATACAAGGCCGAAGTGGACCAGACGTTTCTTTTTTCATGAGATAAATATAGCAACGTTTATTATATTTTATTTATTTTGACTTGATTTGCAACATCAGTATAATCACAATGTGAAATTTTCCAATTTTCCACTGTTTTCCAGTGATAACTCGAGATGTGCGTGTGTATGTGTTTGTATGTGTGTGTGTGTGTGTTTGTGTGTAATAACCATGTGTGTCTTTTCTCTGCGCAGGAGTGTATATACCACTTGGTTTTGGCAAACATTTCAAGGGCATATAAAAAAACTGTCATACCTCCTATGCAATATAAAAACTATAACCAATATTGAAGATCCCAAAAGTACTGCCAAAACCACAACCAGAATGATGATGATTCGGACCGGGTATTCTGCATCTGAAAAAAAAAACAACTAAACGTCATCTTTCGAAACATATTGATTATTGAATATTCTCATATTAAGGTGGAATATCGATCCAGCCGTCAAGAAGAAAGGAGTTTGTTGCAAGTAAACTATGCACAAGAAATGGATTATAAGACAAAATGTCTTCTGCTCATTCTCGACAGACATATACAAAACTAAAAAATTATTTGATTATTTTTTATTTGCTAATGTTTATCTTGTACAGCAAGTTTAGGTTTACACAACACTCAATACAGTATTAAAACTGGAGTTTTAAGACAACAATGGAGCTCGTAAGGGTGGATACTACATATTACATGTAAGATCTGATGGGCATCACAATTCTAAGTTTCAGAGTTAAGGAGGTCGTTAAATCTTAAATCAATAGAGCTTATATATATATATATATATATATATATATATATATATATATATATATATATATATATATATATATATATATATATATATATATATATATATATATTTACATGTTGAGTTTTACTTATTTAGATAGACTGAAGACAAGATAGGTTTACGTTTCAATTTATCAAGTCAATCACCCAAACAACATAATAAACATATTTCAATATATCCATGCATGTCAAAGACACAACAGCATTCATTATTTATTCTGATTTACACATTTGAGTCTAAAGATATCCATACAAAATTGCTGCAGTAATAATAACTATTATCCTTCAGCTTGCAAACAACCCTGAAATAACTTGTGACAATTCAGGACAGAAAACTTGAATATTGTAGATTACTATTCTGCCAATTCATTAGTTTAAGATTATTCGACTCTAAGCCCGAGTCTAAAATTGGATTTCTCCACTTAATTTAACCTTACAAACTAAATTTGTAGCGGTAATAATATTATAAAATTATATATAGATCTTGACCTAAAATCTGAAAATAATTAATTTCTTTACACCTGTATGCTAATAATACAAAACGGATCTGTTAAGCCTATGAAATCCAAAAACAAAATATTGATCAGGAGATTTCTTACCGATATCGGTACCATTAAATGAAGTTGATGTTAAATCAGTACTTGACTGCTTGTCTGAAGAAATAACTTCGCTTCCTGAGAAAGATGCAGTGCTGGGTGTATTTGCTGATGTTCCAGTTTGCGTTGTACTTGTACCTAAAACGTATATAACCTTTGATCATCATTCATGAAATTTTATATTGCTAATGAGCATTTCTTTTTCCGGAGGCCATGAGTTACCGGCTGGTCTAAAGCGCTCTCCGGTACGGATAACTGCCATCTCACCTTTCTTTGTCTGCGTGGGTTCTAGTCTAGGGCTAGGTCAATGTGTGTAATTAAGAAAGCTTTCATGGGTTTTTTCAGAATCCTCCGCCACCAGTTACACTGGTCGGCATTCGTGGCCTATTTTATGCTGAAAATGGCGTTAACCCACCTATTAACAGAATCTCCTTTTCGGCATTGCTGCACTGCTATACATATTTTAATATTTAACACAGTACATTTATGTCAAAAATTGTTACATCTTATATATGTGACTATTCTCCTAAATAATAATAATAATAATAATAATAATAATAATAATAATAATAATAATAATAATAATAATAATAATAATAATACAGTTTGGAATTAGTATTGGTCTCTTTCAAAACCAGTTTAGCATGATACTGCATCGGAAATCAGATGTGACATTAAAAAGCTACGTAATAGTTGTATTTTGCACAAACTGAAATTCGATTCCGATAAATGTTAGACCAAGACACTTTTACCTCGTTATACCAATTGACAAACCTGAACAAAACTGGACTATAGCATGGAACATTACGCCTAGTAGGTCTATTGTTTCAGATCATTCAAGAGAGATTGTGTGTATTGCCGTATTAAACAAATTTTATTTAAATCATTTGCTACGAAAGAGTTTGAATATGTTAGAGGTAGAGAGAATTTCCTGCAAAAAATTAGTATAAGTAAACCCCTTAAAATTCAAATTTGTTTACTGCAGCCTTAACACAAACATTCAGTATGGTTATGGTTTAGCCTCTTGTAGAAAGGTCAATGCGTGATAATTCGGATCCCAATTGAATCTGTGAAACAAATATTAATTACAATATTAATTACCGTTCTTGTTTCTCATGCTTCGCTACATGCCTGTAACCCTTCGTTGTGCGATATATTGGTGTGCAAAGATATGACGTCTAAGGAAACAAGTAATGTATCTGGCAGTAATGATTCACTAGCTTTGCTTTTTATGAGATAATCTTGCCTTGAAGATATGATGGTAATTTGTGGACCTGTGGTCTAATAAAGTGATCTAAATATTCTGATATCCTTTCTGTGGGGTGCCCGTTCCCTAAGATTATAGGTCTGCCAGGGTTTCCTTGTTTGTAGATTTTGGGTAGAAGATAAAATCTACCTGCTCTTGGGTTTTCTGGGCTTAAGGAGGTTTTCGTTTGCTGGTCTATGTGTCCGCTTTGGTACGCCTCGTCAATAACATTAGTGATGATTTTTGCATATTCCAGCGTTGGACCATGGTCCAGTTTTTGGTAGAACCTAGCGTCACTTAGTTGTCTACTTGCTTCACTAATGTAGTCTTCCCTATTCATAACGACAACAGCGGAACCCTTATCTGCAGGCTTAATTATAATGTCTGTTCTGCCTTTCAGTGAGTGCAGGGCATCTGTTTCTTCTTTTGTCAAATTAAAATATTTGTTAGTATGGTTGATATGTCTGGAAGTATCGTTTTCAACCGAGTTGATAAAGGCTTCCAGATTCGGAATTGATCTTTTTGGTGGGGTCCAGTTACTTTTCTTTCTAAATGTGAGTTGTTCGCAGCTTATATTTTCCTTTGATTTGTTTGTTGTTTCATAGATCAGATTGGATGACAAAAAAGCTGTACAGAAGATATCCCGGATATTTGATTCTATACTGGTTATTCTTATAGTAAAAAATCTGCGTTACATATGTACAAAAAGTAAAAATAGATGTCGCTTTGGCTTGTAGACCTTTAGGGAATTATAGAACGTTTTCAGTTTCCGCAACTAGTCTATACAAGCTGGTTGTATTTATAGTTTTAGCACATGTGAAGACAGCCATGTAGAGGTTTACAAACACAACGTTTTTGTGTTTATTTGTTTGTCGTATATATGTTTTGTATGTGCCTTTGAAAAAAACTCATTAAGAGTCGAAAGCGCTTAGGCTAGTTAGTCACTAGTTTCGTACTGTTCGTCGTCAGTTTATTGCATCTATATATATATATATATATATATATATATATATATATATATATATATATATATATATATATATATATATATATATATATTAACTTTAGTATCGTATACATTAATTACAACATATAAACGAAAGACAAAACTTCACGATACATTTTATTGAGATCTGAACATCGCTTATCGACTGGTTGTTTTAAGTGTAAACATAGAGTAAACTGTATCATCAATTCATACATGGTAAAAATCTTGAAAACAGTGTGAAAGATTTTGTTATAAAAAAACAACATATTGAGACATATAGTTAATGTAACGTATTGTTTGAACTTTTGAAAGCAATGCGTTTGGGGAAAACCGACGGGAATTTACTAATAAGATAAATAGTCATTTTTTTTTCTAAACACGATTGCACAAACAAATAAAACAACTGTCTAAACATTTTAGTACTATAGTAGGATTATTTGCGAGTGATTAACACCGACCACAACATCTGCTGGTGAAGAACGGATAAAATGACATTTATTTTCAAATCCACCTACGATGTATGTTTCGAACATACTCCTCTGTAGTTTCAGGACTTTGGGACTATTGAGATGGATTAGACTCTCCTCTCTCTCTCTCTCTCTGTCTCTCTCTGTCTCTCTCTCTGTCTCTCTCTCTCTCTCTCTCTCTCTCTCTCTCTCTCTCTCTCTCTCTCTCTCTCTCTCTCTCTCTCTCTCTCTCTCTCTCTCTCTTATAATAATATTATAATAATAAAATAAAACTAATAATTATAATAAGTGTAGTAGTGCTGTCACGTAAGCATGTAGTTATGTATATTTATCTTTGTCTCAAATCTGAATTTGACTCCTCTCAAGACTTGTATGCAAATAGTACAAAATCGATCTATTAAGAATACGAAATTCAAGAGCAAAATACCAATCAAGAAATGTATTACTTTAAAACGCACCATTCAATAAAGGACTGGAAGAAACTTTCGTTGTGGACAGAGAGGATGTCGATGTTACTATAGTGGTGTCGGGTGTAGGTCTGCGCAATGGAGTGGTTGCACTTGGACCTGAAATGTAGACAGCACGAAGATTTAATGCATTGATCAACATTCTTTTTTATCTCTGATGTATTGCTACGAAACTTTAAGTGTTTCCATCATCATAAGTAGCGAAGACATTAGTAAAGTGAAAAAGGACACCAAATGATCCGTCTAAACAGTGCATATTTAATCGCACAAGTCAATATATTTCAAAGTTTAACTTATGATATTATAGCTTCCACAGTTATTTATTCGTGAGTACATATTTTAAATTTTCTGAATAGTATGCAAGAATATCGACTGCAACGAATTATTTGTTAACGAATCAAGTCATCTTGCAACTGATGGTTCTCCACAAATAACATACGTAATAAAACTGTATGATTTAAATTATTGAATGAGACGAGAAAGGAAACGAGGAATGCAAACGTCTGCAGAGTCCCTTTAGCTCATTCAAGCCGTAATTGAATTGTTTTGTTTGTATTGTTACGTCCCCGTGATTGTAATATAATGAACAAGAAAGGGCAAAACCAGCAAGTTTTAAAAGTTTAAAATTTAATTTTGTTCTATAAAACAAAACGTGAATAAGTAAAAATAACTTAGAATAATGGTAATTAAATCCTAAAATATTAAACAGTTCTATCAAGTTTTAAAGTATCGAGTATTAATTTCAAAAGTATCGAGTAATCCTAATGAGTTCCAAAGGTATTCCGAATGATCGCCAGCAATATACTGATGTACCAATGATACAGAAGTATCACTACGATATGATCCAAAAATGTCTTTAAACGAATTCACATCATTTATGCGACACATATTCCAATTTATCTGAAACATTTTGAGCACTGTAATTTCAATGAATGATAAAATTAAAGAAATTAATCCTCACACTGAATAACTTCCAAAACTTGTAGTAATTGCTAAAAATGCCTAATTATACCCTGTAACTGTATTATATAGATTACCAATATGCATTAGATAGATTCTCACATTCATAAGCCAATGCATAAAAAGGATCACATGGATTACTCAAGCTAATCAAGAATTATGTCAGTGATATAGCAACAGCCTGACAACTTACATTTAATAACAAAGGAATATATAGTTTATGAATTAAACATTTACTATATTTAGGCATATATCAGTGAAAATATATAGCCCATGTTACATGTCTGTTGTTGAGAGGATTGTCAAAATGTCACTTTTTATTGCATCACTTAAAACACCATTTATTTTGCAGGAAGGTAAATCTGACTTATCAAGAGAAGTTTGTTAGATTTTGTTTAGGGAAGATAAAGTGTAATGGACGGAGACATTATTTAGGGCAGAAAAAGGATGAGCTTTTGTTCTCGTCTGATTGGTAAAAATATGTATTTGCATTTAAAACCTGAAAATGAACAGGTCAGTACTTTCTCTCTTGGCCTAGACCATGCCATCTTTGCCCAGTGACATTTATCAAAAAGGACAAATGAATGTGTTTTTAAATGCCAGAATATTGAGTAACATATGAACAAATCAGATGAAGGGACTGTCACTTCTTTATAAAAAGCACATTTTCCAGACTGACGAACTTATTAAACACCCTTCACAGTTTGCGGATAAATAAAACAAAATAAAACTGGTCAGAAGTGCACTTGCACAGGCTCTCTGTATCAAGTATATGCATCCTACTGCATGCAACCTGTTCTTATCTTAACGCTGAGACACGCTACAACAAAACCTCATCGAAAGGAAAGTAATAAATGATCATTGCGTTGTCTCCTAGTCTATGTAAAATACGAAAAACGTTTGTTTTGTTAGGGTTTTCTTTTCCAAAATATTACTCAACGCCATTGTATGTTCTTGTACAAAATTAGTGACCCTTCTTTCTTTATAGAACAACGTTTGGAGCTGTTTATTTGAGACTTGTGAGTTTGGATTTCTTCCCATAGCAATGTGTTTTACATCTTGATAGCCACAGATCTCAAATTTCGTCATGTTAGAGAAACTGTAATGAAATTTAAATTTTGTTCTCTATTAAAGAATATGTTTCCTTGACAAATTGCATCAATGGAATAAAGAAAATGTTTGTCTAAAGATAAATATTATGCCCAAACGAAAACCAGAGAAAGAAAGACAACGACTTAGACGAAAGACAGGAACGAGGAAAAATGTGGATTTATTCCAATAGTTCTATTACTAGCAGGATTAGCGGGAAGTCTATTACCAAATCTGTTAGGATTAGGAGGAATAATGTTGCCAGGAAAAAGGAGATGAAATCTCAGAAGTCAAAGTCGGCGGCGTTAAGTACCTTTTATATACTTGGTAAACTAAAAAAGTACAACTTTTCCATGAGTTTATTCTAAAGATGAACTTATGGCGATTCCATCGCAAGCGGCATCATCGCTAGAGACGTTAGGTATGTGCGTGATAAATATTCAAGATTTTAATGACGGATCTGGTACACATTAGGTAGCTGTTTATGATAACAGTTATTTTTATTCGTTCGGAATTCCACCAAGTGACGCAAAAAAATATATGAGTAAAATTAAACAAAGTCTCTTGAGAAAATAAATATTCAACCAGTTGGAACTTCTGCTTGTATATACTATTACGTAATATTCATCAAACAGATGGTCATAAATCCAATTTGTTAAACGTTTTTGGCAATTTGACAAACAACATTCTCACGCTAATGATGAGATTGCAATAAATTGTATCTAAACTCACTAATATATAATGTCAAAATATTGTCTTAAATGTAAAACTAAAACAGAAAATAATGAGGAAAAAAAAGAGGAAAAAACAAAAAAAAGAATGATATTAAAAAGCATTTTTGTGCAATCTGTGGAGAAAGAAACATTATGTTTCTACCAAAACCAAAGTTGTCCGGAGTGGGTTATCCAGAGACTATTTTAGGAGATTAATAATAAAAATTGAGTTGCGAGTGCGATTGTCATAGAGATTTATGTCTTGAGCAAAATAAAATTGTTAAATATTGTCAGAAATGCAACAGAGAAATAATTGGTTTTGGTTTAGATATCCATAAATATATTGGCAAATTGCTGAAAAGAAATGGCGGTTGTACATTGCAAGGCCATACATATACTGGAATTTCTAATCTTCTTGATAAACAACTTGACGGAAACAATAATCCGCTGCCATTACAAAAGCCTTACAATAAAGTTGATGCAATGCCAATGAGTCATGATATCTGCTACATATTCACTTGACGTACAAACAACGAACAAAACAAGCACAGCTGCGATAAAAAGTAATGTTAGACGATATGAAACCTGTGAATATGCGAGAATGTTTTGACTTAAGGCTGGTTCAGGATTTTATTGGAGTTAGATATAAATTCGTACTAGGTAAAAATGAATTATATGATGATCTCGCCGCGAAGACGCTAGCGTCTCAGGTGCACAATCCTAAAAAAGGTTTCCGCGAAGTAACGTTGTCGCACTTGCCGTTGATGATATCTGGGCTATATATTTAGTTGATGTCTCAAATCTTGCTCAGTTTAATAATAATAATAATAATAATAATAATAATAATAATAATAATAATAATAATAATAATAATAATAATAATAATAATAATAATAATAATAATAATAATAAGAGAAATCTTTTTAATTTCATCGATGTGTTTAGCAAATAGGCTTTTAGTGTGCCAGCTTCAGATAAGACAAGAACGTCGATAATTGATGCGCTAAAACAAATAATAACAACTACAGAAAGAAAACTTAATGGAATCTAGACTGATGACGGAGCAGAATTTTTTAATAATATTTTCGAGCAGTTTTTTGAACAAAATAATATTAAAAATATATTACAAGGAATAAAGGTAAAAGTGTTATCGTAGAGCGATTTAATTTCACACTAAACAAAAGAATTCATAAGTATTTGACTACTAAAAATACAATTTACAAGACATTGTTGATGAATACAATAACTCGAAACATCGAACCATTAAAATGTCGCTGAACGATATTAGCAAAGGAAAATATGTACCACATATGCAAATTTAAAGTTGGTGATCGAGATAAAATTTCTCCGACGAAAAAAAACATTTGAAAAAGGATATGCTCGTAGCTGGAGCGAAAAAGTTTTTGTTGTTAATAAAGTACTTTTAAAAATAACGTTGAAAATACTCGTTGAAGGATTTATTAGTTGAACCTCTAACTGGCAGTTTTTACGAGCAAGATTTTCGGAAAACAGAGGAAGATATATTTGTTATTGAAAAGGTTATTAAAGGCTCAACAATAAACGTTTAGTTAAAAGGCGTCAATAGATCGATAAATTTAATAGCTGGGTACCCCCTAAATATATAATCATCGAATAATATCATTATACGTTTGTTCGTATTGTTACGTATATGTGATTAAATTGCTTTTGTGTAAGGTTTAAAATTCTTTTCATTTCATTTGTGTTTCATTGGATTTAATTGCAACGAACATTTTTCTCATAATCGGGATTATATTTTTAGTAGTGAGATATAATGTTAGCACAAGCTTTGTTTATTTAAGACGAAATAGTAATAAATGAGGGTTGGCATTTAGTTCACCTTACATTGGTAACAAATGAACAGGAAGTTAAAATAATTGGTCAGCAATACGGACATACTTTCTCCGCGTGATCAATGCTTGTAAACAACCTATTTTTATGATTGGGTTTTAAGTCCGTCTTTTCTGCGGACGTGTCATATAGAGCGTAATAAGAGACCACAGGACCAATCTCACAAGATTTGATGTGATGTTTTCGAGGTTAAATACCCATTCTTCTTTGGCCAGAGTCATTCAAAACCTTGAAGAAACAAGGTGTATCTATGTATTTATTTTAAATTTGTTGTCAGAATATTTTATTCTTCGTCTGATATTTGGATTCAATAATTTATCTTCCTGGACATTCAACAAGTTGACCTTCTTATAAAAAAAAATCTGAAAGATATTCCAGAAAATTAATAAGTCTGTAATTATACGAAAACAAAGACTGTGATTCAAGTGGGCAATTATTGTTACTCATATATTGGACTACATCTGACATCATCGCCCTCCATATTTGTACGTCGTCCGGATTCGAACCCGAATCGTATAAGACTATTTAGTGATAGGACTTGTGCTTTTAGTCTTAGATTCATATTTGGATCATATTCATCAACTGTAAGTACCATTTACCAATTTTTACATTGTTGTTTAGGGAAATAAGTTGTTTTGTTAAAATTTGCAAAGCTTGTTGGCTTTCACTTTTTTCTTTTCTACTGAGTACGAGCCCTTGTTACGTAACAGTATTTTGTTAATACTTATTTACATTTTACTGGTTCACACAGAGAACTTAAATGAAATTTTCTTGCACCATCGACTGGCATTAAATTAAATATTATAACAAAAATAAAATAATATTTTAAATTTCTTTGTTGTCCAGTTAATTCTACTTTTAAAAAAGACTTATAAGTTGCCAAATTATTTGATGTTTTGTGATAGTAAAACTAAATTTTTTAATCATTCGCAAAATATTTAACATCATATCGTCCAGTTATTGGTCTGCTTAATTATTTTCCTAACGACATCATCTGCATCTTCGTCATTCAGTGGTAAAATCTATGAACATCTTAACATCGACTTCCCATTGTACCCTAATGGTCAACATTCCAAGATAGCGACCTAATGCTAATTTCCCTTGTACCGCAGTGGTCATTTTCTCTGTCCCCATATAATCAAAGTCTACTTGGATCCATTGAATATAGGTATATCGGTGTAAATCGCTTAAACTATTGAAATTATCAAATAGACTTCATGTATTACAATGAACGTGACTTTTCAAGCAGAACATGTTTTCTTAGAAATATTTAAACCTTGTAAATTTAACTCAGCGAGATATCGAAAGCAAAATTATACAAATTGGAATATAGTTGAATTCTTTAGAAAGAAATGCTGCACAAATATGTACCTCTCCATGGAGGGGGTAGGGTATTGGCGTGTGGATAAGATTCTAAAATATTCGCACATATGTCCTATCATTCAGCTCCTATATTTGGACTCGTACAGATCGGGTTAGTTGGAATTATACAGTAATATTAAATGCAGAAAGATAATGTTTAACACCTATGTGTATGTGATGTTTACGATATCACTGGAGTGGGACATATAAATCTCGTAACAATAATTATATACTTACCGCAAAAATAAACAATCAGACACATCCAAAAGACGAGCGACATGATGACGTATTTTCTTTAACAAAAAAATTGTAAATGGAAGTCCTTCTGTTTCGCATTCCGATAAAGCGATTCACCCTTTGCTGAAGAATTTCAATGAATCTCGTCTACAGGGAAGTAACTTTTTATATCCTTCCATCTGGCACATTATAGACCATTGCAAATGGAGGCTCATTGAGGGTAAGTACAAATTGCTACATATCTTAAATAAAAGCAGAAACAGATTAACCATAGAAAATAAATAACAATAAATCTGGTATAACATATTCATATTGATGTTACCAAGTTTTAACTTTAAAATAAAGTAGCTTAATTGTATTAATTTCTGCTAGAATTCGATAAAGATAACAATTCAGAAAAAAATGCATGTCACACAATACTACTAATTTAGGTGCCATTTGTAATCAAATGTTTCTGAAAGACAACAAGCATAAAGATTTTAAAAGTGATTATATGTTGTCAATATCCATCATTCACTTCATTGCACAAAACAGGACTTTACGGCAAAAAGGATTGTCAAACAAATGCAGACATATGTATCATTCAATCTCTTTCCTCCTTTCTTGACCGCGCCGGTGGCCTAGTGGTTAGAGCGTCCGCTTCTGTTACGGGTGGTAACAGGTTCGAATCACGCCTGAGTCCATCGAATACTTGTAAAAATGATACTAACAGCTACCTCGCTAGGCGCTCAGCGTTAAGAGGTTAGTATTAGGACTGGTCGGACTGGTGTCAGGATAATATCACTGAGTGGGACATCATGCTACATATCTCTCTTTTTCTTGGTTACCTTATTTAGCTTTTGTCTCATTTTCTTCCCCGTCTAATACAAATTATACAAAATATATATTACAAGCATTGTATGAGAGACAGTTTTTGTTCTTAATTCACGCACATGACAGATAGAGCGGCAAGTACCTCGAGAGAGACTACTGAGACAAATAAACATATATCAAGAGAAAACAGCAACAGTCTTTATTGTACAACTGTTAGTGAGGCAAAAAGTACCATACGCATCCTAAAATGGCTTTTTCAATGTTTCTAAAAGCTTCAATCCTTTTCTGTAACCAAATCAACAATACTAATCCCAAAAAAGGGTGGAAAGTGTTCTAATTGGTCAACTGGAACAATAATTTTACAGATAGGAATAATGTGTGGTGTTTACATGATCTGCATTTAAATTATGCATCCATCTTATTATTCATGATTAATGAATATATAAGGTGTTAAAAACCGACATATTATGTACATGGTATTTTAAATCATATTTGGGGGGTATTTAAATAAATACGTATACTGGATACATTAAGCACACAATTAAAAATCAAAGATTTATAGGACTGAACAAATTTATAAGTTGAAAGTCCAACTCTCTCTCTCTCTCTCTCTCTCTCTCTCTCTCTCTCTCTCTCTCTCTCTCTCTCTCTCTCTCTCTCTCTCTCTCTCTCTCTCTCTCTCTCTCTCTCTCTCTCTCTCTCTCTCACACACACACACACACACAAACACACAAACACACAAAGACCAATAAAGCAATTAATTAAATGCAAACTCAACAAAGTTAAAGGTAATTGCCTAAAAGAATAGTTGGAGGAACATAATTGAACAAAAATGAAATAAAATACAACACAGTGCTAGGAAGCAGGATAGAAACCAAATGAGACAGATATATACAACAACAGTGGACATGACAAAGCCTTCACCAATTCACAATAAGATTAATGAAACCCTTGTAATCTAGGAATTGTTCTTAGATCATTAGACAGCCCGATCCAGACTTTAGGAACCTTGAACAAAACTCAGGAAAAACTTTTCATTTTTTGCGAACTACTGTTGCAAAAACTATTGGTACTGTAGCAAAATGTTGGTGCCCAATCATTTTTAATCAGCTATGTATGTATGTATGTATGTATGTATGTATGTATGTATGTATGTATGTATGTATGTATGTATGTATGTATGTATGTATGTATGTATGTATGTATGTATGTATGTATGTATGTATGTATGTATTTGTGTGTGTATGTATGTATGGATGGATGGATGGATGGATGGATGGATGGATGGATGGATGGATGGATGGATGGATGGATAGATAGGTAGGTAGGTAGATAGATAGATAGATAGATAGATAGATAGATAGATAGATCGATCGATAGATCGATAGATCGATAGATAGATAGATAGATAGATAGATAGATAGATAGATAGATAGATAGATAGATAGATAGATAGATAGATAGATATGTGTGTGTGTGTGTTCAGCTGAGATACTTTTAAGTTGGGTTGATTACAGTTCCAACTTTAAAGTTTTCGTCATATGTCTATTTATGGTTTCGTTATATATGCGACTGTACATCATTTAGTGAAAGAGGCCATGTTGAGCAGGATTTTATTTAGAGCGAGGATCATTAAGAAATTGTAAGTTTGTGACATGTACTAATGGTAATTCCATATTATCCAACCCCCTTCTGCTCCTTTGGTATGTAAACCGTCAGACTAGGAGCCGTAATACTTAGTGGTACCAAAGACATACACTATAAACATCAAAGGGTGGAAATTTTTAATGTATGCTTTGCTGAATATGAAAAAAATACTTGAGAATCTATAAATAGACTCTATGATCATGTGAATGGGAATTCCCATACTTCCAATCTTCTATGGATCACAAGGTGGAAATAAAAGGCGTTTGACAAACTGCATATCGATCGTGACTAGAGATGATTTAAATAGATACATGAATCATAAAACTTATTGGAATACAAGTACAATATAGGCCTTGTATTACTTAAAAGGAGGTCAGTGAACATAAACCTTGCATATCTGATACAAAATTCAATCAAGTGTAAACAAGCTATATCTATGTATAATGTTGTATTCATTTAATAATAATCGAAGCAGTTTGATATTTTCATGTAATGCAACTATTTTACATTTTGATTACACACATATCAGCTATTCTAAAATCTACAGTGTATTAAATTAGTAGGCTACATTCGATCTACATATAATTGTGTATCTGTTTTACATTATGTTTTTTTTTCAGTTTCAAATCCACTGCTCCGATGGCCTATTTTTTTTTTGTTGTTTTTATTGTCCTCATACTCATATTTGTGGGAATCCCTTATTAAAAAAAAAATCACTCTAACTGGAAAACATTTCTTAGTGTATGTTACATTCTCTAAGGCAAGTTGCCACGGAACTTGGCAACCTAACTGTATAACAATCAATACACATAATAAAATGACGCACGTACGAAAAGATCTTACATACAATGTCAGACCCAAATTTTCCGCTGTCGGTAGATCTGACTGCTCATACTTTATTTAATGATTGACGGAGGAGGGGTGGGTGGAGGTAGACTATTTCTAGTGTTGTTAACCTACCCACCCCTAATAGTTTGTATCTTTTTTCCCATAGGTGGAAAAAAAAACAGGCTTTAAAATAGAGATATTTCGCTAAAAGCAAATCGTGACTGGTGATGGTATAAATAGACTCGCCTTGTTTGGAAATAAGTGGTTTAAAGGATTTGTATGACCTAGAAATTAGGTCATACCGGTAATTGGATATGAGCCACACATTTGTGGTGAAACAAAATACAGTTCAGGGGAAACAACCTTCACGCATATATACTACTGTTATGATGCAATACCGCAACTAATCCAATATTTACAAGTAATAATATGTATGCTATAATTAACACAAAAAAACAATATCCTGTTAGGTATGCATGCGTATTATTACCTTCCAGTATCAAGTCCTTGTCCAAATTGCTGATTTTCATCATACATCTTAATATTTATCTTGCCTTACTTTGTTTGAAGTAATTAGGTATATAAAACAGCTTTTGACAGTATAGACATATCGCCAGATATATAATAAACTCTCACGGATTTAAAACAAGTTCAATAAATGCTCAGATGCACAAATATATGGGGGAGAGGGAGGGGGAAAAAGGTTCTTCAAAGCACCCATTATCCGTCATACCAAATGTTCATCCGTTATTCATTGACCTCTCTCTCTCTCTCTCTCTCTCTCTCTCTCTCTCTCTCTCTCTCTCTCTCTCTCTCTCTCTCTCTCTCTCTCTCTCTCTCTCTCTCTCCGATAATTCAGTTCCGTATCCTCAAAACTATCTCATTTGCATCACTCTTAACTATAAAATCGATCTAGACACCACGAATTTTTCAGCTCTAAAAAAGACACAACTCGGGCTTACAGTTTATACTGCAGCAATCGCCATATCTGTATAACGCACAAAGAGCATGTAAATGAAGTGTCATAGGCAACCACGTAGCAGGCCTGTGTTCAAACGGTTCATGCATTTCTGAGACACATCTTCTACTGGCTTACAAATCATGGCGCAAACTTCGCACTCGTATAGTGTAAGCCAAACTTTTGATAGATAACAAAAAACTGGACAATCTGTAGAAGCCAGGAGTCTGAAAAGTTATGATGCCTACTTGAACGAGGTCTAAACAGGTTTATATGCAGCGCGCACGCGCGCGTGTGTGTGTGCTGAATTGCCCCAGTACCAAGTCTAGTTTTCTCTAGGCATCTGGTGTTAATATCCTGAAGATCTGGATGTGCAGTTGCATCGATCACCGCATTAATTAACTCAGCACGGAAAATAATGTTCCGTTGCATATTGCACAGGACAAACTGACACAGTAGTAGGAGAAAGTAAGAATCCGAGCTCAACAACCCCCTCCAGACCTCCAAACAAATACAAAATACCTAGGTAACGTAATAGAAAACCTATTGCAATCAATAACTGCGTTAAGAATCCGAGCTCAACAAATACAAAATACCTAGGTAACGTAATAGATCACCTGTTGCAATCAATAATTGTGTTAAGAATCCGAGCTCAACAACCCCTCTAGACCTCCAAACAAATACAATAGAACACCTGTTGCAAAATATCTAGGTAACAGGTAAAATTTAATTACTGATCTTCCAGAATAAGCAAAATGATATGTCAGACTCAATCTTCCAAATCATTACGATTTAGCAGAACGTGGCGATTGTGGACTAAATTACGCATTAGAATTCCAGTAAGGTAAGTGGTATTATATCTTAATTTTATGTTACTCATACTTCTTTTGATAATCTTTCTCATATTTGCTGATCCTCATGGGTAGAATATCTGTTAACATGTTGTCAATAATACGAAATTCACGTATTAAATCGTCCATATTATATTTTACTCCTCGTAGGTAAGATCTTATTTGATCAAGTAGTTTTTTGTAAGTTATAATTGATGTTAAGCAGCCGTGCTTTTTTATCAAAATTTTAGGTTCAACTTTTTTACAAGCTGCTGTAAGAGAAACACCAACACCGGATATGATTAACAAAAACGGGTTTAATGATATACCACTTGAAATTATGCCAGAACTAGTCATTAACAAGGGTAGATATGATATTACTCGAAGTATTTTGTTATAATATTTGTAACATTTTTTAACGCACCAAAGTTTTTTATGATAATATTTGTAGTATTGTATTAGTGCGTCAACATCCTGTCCTGGAATATCTTTTGAAATATGATTGAAATCAACTATACTTTTTTCATTATAATATTTGTTCACATAATCTCAGGCTTGATTAAGTAACTAGTTGAGGTGTTTCAGCCACAAATTCCAAACAATACCAATATGACGCAGCAGTTAATTTTTTGTCATCTGCTATTAGCATAAAAGTTTCTTCAACATCTTTGTTTAACACAATAGACACGGTTCCAGAGAAATTATCAGTCGAGTGACGCCATGGAAATAAGGAAAATATATTAAACTTTGCACTGCTAAACACGGACAATCTATACACACCAGTGACCTCTGCAGTATGTTTGAGAGTGTTATTTTGCGGCGACCAAGTAGACATTCCAGAAGCAACAGTATAGACAATATTTTTAATCTGCTTGTGAGGAATTTTAATCATACTCGTTTTCTCAACAATACTAGGAATTCCACTAATAATATCGTT
Organism: Potamilus streckersoni; assembly: GCA_016746295.1. Classification (NCBI taxonomy): domain Eukaryota; kingdom Metazoa; phylum Mollusca; class Bivalvia; order Unionida; family Unionidae; genus Potamilus; species Potamilus streckersoni. The sequence continues at coordinate 22,105 of JAEAOA010001234.1, forward strand.
GAGTTTTGTGTTAATATTATCGAGTGTAATATCAACAGATGGCGGACTTCCAAAAAATTCGTTATTGGTTTTGTTTATGTTTCTGCGAAAATTTAAAAACGTGGTGATGTGATTAGTAAAATCAGTTTTGAACTTGGTGATTTCATTGTTGATATCATCAACATATTTCTTTGTTACAGCATCAAAATCAGATTCTGGTGTTCTAAGATTATTGATGCCATTATTGTTCATGTTGAGAAATGCACGCATTATACCGCCATGCGCCGACACGTACTTTGATTCCTGATCATCAACATATTTCTTAGTAGCAGCGTCATTATCCTCAGTTGGGTTTCCAAGGTATGTGATCTTATTCTGGTTCATAGCAATGTTTCCCGTAAATAAATCACCTGCTTTTCTAACATAATCGTTAACTGACCTACCCGAATCTTCTATCTTACCTTGATTGTTAAAAGTAACAATATTATTAGCAACTGCAGTAGGATTTCGTACTAGTACATCTGATAGTTGTACATTACTCGTCTTTAATCGTCCTTGTTTGTCCTGGAAAACTACAACTTCATTTGGATCTACACTTGCAACGTTTAACAAATTGTTGATTTCATTTTTGAGCTTATCAAGAGTCGCATACTTGGATAAGTCACCCTGGTAACCTTCTGTTAATAAATCTACTGCTAATGTTCCAAATTTTGTATAGTAGCTCATTATACATACCGTTCTACACAAAATTGTTGGTTTAATATAACATAAAATTATACGATGGCGAAGATAATAAACTTTGACACCGAGCGATTGGTGAAGCATAAACATAGCAATGAACTTCCAGACTGTCATTATCTTATTGTTGGGCGAACTGGATCTGGTAAAACAAATTTGTTATTAAATCTTTTACTCAATAATAACTTTAACTATGATAAGGTGTATATTTACACCATCAACCCCCAACAAGACAAATACAAATTATTAAACGAGTATAATGATAAACTTCGTGATGAACTTGGCATTGGTGATGATATATTTTTGATAAAACAACCAGAAGAACTCGTTCCAGTGAATGAACTCGATTCGTCAGAGCAGAAGATAATCGTCTTGATGATATTCCGCTAAACAATGAGGAAATGAACAAGATTAGATCATATTTTTCACTATCACGTAATAAAAGATGCAATTCTGTTTATCTTGCCCAAGGTTTTTATAATGTTGATAGGTTTATTAGGCGAAATACGGGTTGTTTCATATTATTTCCCGGACTAGATAATGTGGATGTGAGAAATATTGCAAACGAACAATGTGGTGATGTTACAAAAGATAGATTTATCGAATTATATCATCGAGCAACTAAAGATCGATATAGTTTCTTTTTATTTGACAAGCTAGCGCGTGATCCAACCAAGATGTTTCGTTGTTGCCTTGAGACGTTTCTATGATATAATTTTGTAAAGCGTATAAAAATAATGGACAAACATCAACAGAAAATCGAATTACTAAAAAAGTTTCTCGAAACTCGTGCGGCTTTTAAGAAATGGGTTAAAAAACTCAAACCGTGGCAATTTAAAATGCAAAGGGAAGAAAAAACCCAAAATTTTTTCAAACTTTGTTACGGGCGATGTTTGGAAAGCGCCAAAATAAAAACATAATTCCAAAAAGAACGGGAAAAAATTTTAAAAAAAAGGGTTTTGTTTGGTTTTTTGGGGAAAGATAAAAAGAAGAAACTTTTAAAAAAATTGTAAACGAATTTGAAAGGGAAAAAATTCCCTATCCTTTTTGCACGACAAGCTAGTTTGCAGGCTAAAAAACAATCCTTTTGGAAATTTAACCACCCCAATTAACAGGGAATTGAGGGGTTTAACCCAATTTATAATATGAATAGAGGGAAAAAAAATTTTCGGGAAACCAAACTGGGGAAATTTAGTGAGAAAAAAAAACGTTACAAAAAAAGGGTAGATAAAAATAATGCCAAATTGAGGATAATTACATTTTTTTTACAGAAGACAAGCTGGGTTTTAAAATAAAATATTTTGAGTATAAAGGGATTTTTGGAAAAAAATAAAAATAAAAAAAATAAAAAAAGTTTTTCGGTTTGGTCAAAAAAAACTATAAAAATTTGATAAAAAAATTTAAAAAAAATTTTTAAAGGAAAAAGGCTCACTTTGCTGTGAAAAATTTTAAAAGATAAAAAAGATAAAGAAAATCCCCCCAGCATTACTAAATTTATTGGGAAAAGGGAAATTTAATTGCTGATTTTTTTTTAAAAACACAGAACGATATCGAAAAAGAAGGAGGTTATAGAAAAGGGAGGGGTTTTTTAAAAGACTATCAAACAATATAAAACACGAAAAAAAGTTTTCCCAAAAAAAAAATGGGGGTTTGGATTTTAAAGTTTTTACATCAAACGCAGCTTATCGATCGGCTAATGCTTTTGGGATACCCTTAAAGAACTGGTAATAAAGTGAAAGAGATTAAATAACGAAATTATTGTATCCTTGATCATCTAAATCGATGGATTACTAACACACCCGGGTACAAAATTTTTTAAAACGCGATTTTAATCTAAAATATTAGTAAAATCAAAAAAACTTTATTGCTTAAATTCGTCAAAAAATTAACGGGAAAAAGCGCAAATTTTACAGTAAATTACAACCCCCCAAATAAAAACCTAGACCCTTTTCCCAAAACAGTATAATTTTGGATTAATTTTTTACTTTTTGGAACCCCCATCCCAAAAATTTAAAAACGGGGAATTAAGATGAAATTTTTTTTCTTTAAATTTTTAAAAACAATCCCCAAAACATCAAAAAAATGTTTATTGATATACAAATAAAACTACAGTTTCCCCAAAAGGAGCTTTTACATTACTGATCTAAACAAACAATAAAAAAAGTTTTCCCTAAAAAAAAGGGGGTGGGAATGCTGAAAATTTTCAATTAGGGGGCGAATTATAACACCTTACGGCTGGGAAACGTAAAAAAATATAAAAGGCATTTTTGAAGAAAAATTTTTGGAAAGTGTTAGGTTTTACAAGTTTTAAACAAATACCCCGGTGAAGACAAATCTTTGCATTTGATGGTGAACAAACATTTAATTTTTACAGAAGAAAAAAAACAATATCCCCAATTGCTCTATCGCACGGACTTTTTACTTTAAAAAGGCAACCGCCAAAACGATCTACAGTTTCTCACCAGAAGTCCCCCAAAGGTTCTCTAGGAAAATCAATCCGCAAAACAGATTATTACTTTCCAATAACCCCGGGAGAATCAAATTACAAAAAATTACAAGAAAATCCAGCCCAAATTGGGGGACGCCCAAAAGACGTGAACAACGAGATATCAGTTATTTACAACCAAACCACTGCTTAGGAAAGTTTTTTGGGGAAACTTAATTTTAAAAAAATGGGCAAAAAAAGTTTATCGAAAAAAAATTGTAGGGGGTTTTTTTTTGGAAATTTTTCAACAATTGCAAAAATATTCCAAAAATCGCGCTTTAAATTTAGGGGCCCATTGAAATTGCCCCGGGTTTTAAAGTTTTTCGCTACGGGGGCGGCTTTAAAGCAGGCACTGCATTTGGGAAAAAAGGGATTGTTGATAAGTTTAAAGGGACCTTCCCATCAAAAAAAAAAAGGGGGTAATATCAATTTTTGCCCCCAAACAGAAGAAAAAAAAACGAGCTATGATACTACAACAAAAATTTACTGTCGCCGAGGGGTTTGAAAAAATTTGTAAAAAAACTTGAAAAGGGAAAAAAAAAACCGGGGCCCCCTGCGGGCTTTTAAATTTTTGTGAAACAAATTAAAAAATAAATGTCAGCTAAAAACTATCTCGATTTTGCAGAAAAAATTTGATACTGACGATGCTGTAACAAATTGGGAGAAATTGTCAGTACCCTTTTTGAGAACTCAAAACAAACCGAAAAAAACCGGGATTTAAAAAAAATTTTAAAAACAAAACAGGACGTGTTTTACAACCCCAAAGGCGATGTTAGAAGTCCCGGGGCCAAAATTTAGATCCCGCGGTGCTGATTTTTACGAATGAAAAAAACGCTCTCGTCAATAAGGGTTGGAGCTTTTTTAAGAGGCCGATACCAAGGGCCAAAAAAAACCGTAGAAGATATTTCGATGCACTTACCCATGCGAGTCCCAATACAAACATTTTTTCTTTTGGGGCGATGACTTTTCCCAAATCAATACCCACAAATATGATTTTGGTTCAAAGATACTGGACGGGGAAAAACTGGTCGAAAGAGTTTGTACTGGTAATGGAATTTTGCTGAAAATAACAATAACCCTCACCCCCAATCCTGCTCCCAAATTGCCGCTGCGATAGGTGTTCGATAAGAAAAACCTTACAAAAAATAAACAAAAACGATATAACAAAGGGATTTGCTAAACAAAAAGGGTTTTGCCGCGAACCCTCGCCAAATAACGATGATTGCTTCCTTAAATTTACAATTTTTGGTTTTTTGCTGATTAAAACCAAATGTTTCGGGAAAATAAAACATACGCTTATATTGGGTCGAGCGTCAAAACGATTGTATAATCCACCCGGTGGAGGGGCCCTAAAGGGGCCAAAATTTTCTATTCAAAAATTAGCCTGGGGATCCCTGGGGTTTTCCCTTCATTACTAAAAATGATGGAGCTCAAATTTTTAAATAGCCACCTTTCAAAAAAGATCCCTTCCAACAAAAACAGGATTTATCAAACACCCTTTCCCCAATGGACGATTACACGTGGCGTGTAAAGACCCACGCCCACCAACAAAACTCCCGCAAATTGTTCGTCTTTATTTCAACGACAAGCACTCGAAACAACAAAAAATTAAAAACTCCGTTTTCAAACCCCCAACTTAACAATTTTTGGAAGAAAATTTCCAAACGAAATCCCGAACTGAAATTTAGAAGGGAACTTTCCCGAAGCCCCACCAAAACACCCTCTGGGCCGTACATGTTTTAGGGAAGCAATGCAAAAAAACCCGGAACGCGGACGTGGATCTAAAATATAAATAAAGAGTTTCGAACGCCTACCCCATCTTTTTTTTTGCCCTTTATAAAAAACTTTTTGGAGCGTTTGGGGGATCGACTGAATTTTTAGGTCCTGGACACGGGCGATGTGCCGGGTGCATTATAAGTATACCCTTTTTGGTTATTAAATTTTTCTGACCATCGATTCAACAAAGGAAAAATTACATTACAATTTTAAATCTAACAATTTGGGGATTAACTTTTATAAAAACCCAAAATACACAACTCGAAAATAAAAACCTAACTTTCGGGCCCAAGTTAAAAAAATTACACGCTTTGCAAAACGCGTTTCGGTTTCTTTGTACTCCCCGGAAAAACTTCAAAAAAAAATTGCAGTAAAAGTCATGCAAAAGCAAAAACCCAAATCAAAAAACTCGACAAAAAAAAAACCCCATTTGTGTTGAAATTTTTCTTTTTCTCGGGTAACTCCCAATGTAAAAGGGGGAAGGGGGATTTTTTGGCCCAGCGTTATCGTAATAGCTAGCAAATTTTTACCTTTTACTTGGACATTTTGGATTGCGGCTGCGCAGGACATTTCTGGCCCCAACGAAGAAAGCTCGAAGGCCCGGGGTATCAAAAAAATAAATGGGCAGTACTTTATTCACTCTTTTTAAAGTAATAGTATAAAAAAAAATCCCAAAAACAAAAAATTCCCCCGAAAAAAAAAAAATCATCGAAAAAAAAGAAAACAAAAAATCGAAAACAAATAAAACAAGGGGAATTAAATTTCCCTTTTGCACCCCTTTTGGGGGGATAGCGGGGAAATCTGCTGCCAAAAATTTCTAGGAAAACGGAAAGCGGAAATTAAATTACCAGGGGCCCGACGTTAAATTTTAGCCCTTTTTCATCAATTTTAAAAAATTTAAAAAACTTTTTTGGGTTTCGGGAGTATTTTCCAAAGATTTAACTCCCATGACTACCCCAAAAGGGGGTTCTTGTGTTGTAAATAATTTAAAAATTCAAAGTTTGGGTCTGGACCCCTTGGGGGCCCGTCCCCCCATAACAAAAATTTTTTATTCGTTCGGACTTCCCCCGCGATTTCATAAAAAAATAAAATTTTTTAAAAAATTATAAAAAAAAATTTTTCGCTAATTTAACTACACCCATTGGAACACAGTTGTGGTTATTTTTTATCATGTTTGTCAACAAAAAGACCAGAGTAAAACCTGGGGGTAAAAAAATCTGGGATAAAAAAATTTTTTAAGTTTTTTTTTAAAATTTTATAAGCTTCCTTCATGCGAATGATAAAAATTGCAATCATTTTACTAAACTCCCCTTATTTTTTAAAAGTCAAAATACTTTCAAATGCCAAAAATAAAAAAGAGAACAAGGTGAGTGACGGAAAAAACAAAAAAATAAATGATTTTAAAAAATATTTGTTCAATCGGGGGTAAAAAAAAAAGTATGTTTTTTAAAAAAAAATAGGATCTAGCGTGATAGGTTAATTTTTGATCGACGATTAATCTTTTGAAACAAAATAAAAAAAATGAAAAAGCAATTTGATGTGAAAAAAGATTTTGCTTTGAACCAAAAAAAAACATTTGTACTGTCAAGTTGTAAAAAACAGAGAAATAATAGGGTTTGGGATAGTTTTACCCTAAATAATTTTTAAATTAAACCCAAAAACCAAAAAGGGGGTTGGGCCTTGCCGGTCATCGTTAAAAAGGTCCTTAAAAATCCCCTTGACCAACAACTAGTGAAAACGACCCAAACCCTTTCCCCGGGAAAAAAGCCTTAATTTAAGTGGATGCAATAGCAATTGGGGGTTCCCCCCCCCGATATTGTTATCTGATCAGAAAACTCGAAAAAAAATTGTTTATAAAGTAAGTTTTTAAAGAATTTTTTGATATGGGGCCAAAAAAATCTACGGGGAAAGTTTTGAAGAAATTTTTTTCAAGGGAAAGAAAGGGCAAAATTTTAAAATTGGGCTCGGCAAAAAAATTAAACGATGAAACTTGCGCGAAACTACACAACTAAAAAAAAAAGTTCCGAGACGGGAAAGTTGTTGCAAAAGCTGTATATTATATATGGGCAATAGTTTGGTAATGTATCCCCCTTTTGGCTCAGGGTTTTAAATTGGCGCTGATGGCGCTCCAAAAAGTATTTGTTTAAAAGGTTTTAGAAAGTTTTTAGTAAAAACGTTTTAGTTTTCCAGTTTCCAAAAAAAACAAACGTCAATCACGATGCTTTTAAAAAAAATAATAAGATTTCCGAAAGAAAAACCCAAAAAAAATCTGGACTGATCATGGAGCCGAGGGTTTTTCAACAAAAAATTTGAGCAGTTTCTAGAACAAAATAATATTAAAAAAAAAACGTTCAGGAAAAGAAGGGAAAAAAACTTTTTTGTCGAGAGATTTAATCGCCCCGGGTAAACGAAAAATTACATAAAAAAATTTTTCCCGCTAAAAAAAAACCAAAAAGGTTTCATCGAACCTTTTTCCCAAAAAATAGGCGAATATTTCTAACACGAAAAATCGAAACCCTCAAAATGTCAACCCCAAAAAAAAGCTACAAAAATTTCCAATAAATTTTCAAAAGAAAAAAATGTACCGCAGACATTAAATTTAAGGTCGGTGATTTTAAAAATTAGGGAAACTCTTTGATTAAAAAAATATTTTAAAAAGGATTTACTCCCCAAAAAAGGAAACAAAAAGTTTTTTTTTTGATAAAATAACTTTTAAATACCCGTAAAGTAGCGTTTAAAAAAATCTGGCAGTGAGCCATCGTAGGTAGTTTTTTTCGAACAAAACTACAAAAAAAGAACAAGATGTTTTCGTTTTCGAAAAAAGGGGTTTGGGAAAAAAAGGGGTTAAAAAATTTTGTCCAAAAAGGCGTTGGGGTTTGTGAAAAATTTAACAGTTTTTCCAACCCGGGCGATTTTACGACTGTGAAAAAATGCTTTATAAATTCCTTTATTTCGTTTGATGAAATTTTCATTTTTAATGGGTTTTCCCTAATTTAATTAATATTTTTCCCGCGGTCTCAGAGATCGTCATAATTAAAAATCTTTAAAAAAGAGAAATCAAATTTTATTTTTCTGTCGGTCTGGAAATTTTTATGTTTTAAAAAAAAAGGGCGATTAATGAAAAATACCTGCGTTCGGTAACGGTTTAAAAAATTTTTTTTTAATTTTTTTAGCAAAGTGAAACCCTTACATTATATTTCCAAAGGGTTTGGGCCCGCTATAATTATATTTTAAAGGCGGTGACTATTTCATCATCATCAATTCGTTGTTATAAAATATCATCTTTGTTTAACCCCAAAGGTTTTTCTTTCTAAACTTTTGAGATTGTGGGGAAACCCTTAATTTGCTTTGCAATCGTTTCAAAATCCATATTAAATATACTTTTTTTAATTTGTTTTATAAGATGACTGAAAAGGTCAAATACACCAAAAAATTTAAAATTTAAAAAACTACCCCCGAACTGATGAAACCCGGGAAGAAAATGCCCTTTTTAGGTTATTTGTTTTATATTCCTTGAGATTTTTGTAATGCAAGGGATTCCCCATAAAATTTAAATAAAAAAGCAAAAAAAAAAATTATTTAAAGTTCATATGAACCCCTTTTAAAAATTTTATTTCGATGAATTAACATTTGTAAACATGTTTTTACTAAAAACCCAATTAAAAAAATATTAAAAATCATCATATCTAAAAAAATACTACATCCTAATTTTTTTTGAAAAAGCTGATTTTTTCTCCAAACAGCACAAATTTTTCCGGGTTGGGTTTTATATTTTAAAATTTTCCGGGCCCCAAACTGTAATTGATTTGAATTTATCTCCTCATCCTTTCAAGGGTTTTTCGAAATAACAGGTTTAAAAAGGGGATCTAAAAAAAATTTCCCCCCACCTCGTTTCCCTTTTTTCACAATTTTTTCCCGTTGGGTCAAAGCTCCCGATTTTCCCAAACGATTGTCTGTCTTTACATTTTGATATGTTTAAAAACCAGACCCTTGGGGTTTGATCCGTTGAAACCTCATAAAAAAAACCCATGAAACCTATAAAAAAAATCATCGTCGATGTTTTTCCCCTAACAGTCCCCCTGAATATCCATAAAAACTCATATTTTTAAAGAACTTTTTTTGTTTTTCTGTTTCTTTTAAAACCCGATGTTTTGCCTCGTAAAAAATCAAAAACCCGGGTGCGGCTGAAACTCGTCCCTTTTAAGGATAAATTTTTAAAATTATCTCAGTTGGGGTTTCCCTTTTTAAGGGAAAACTCTTTCCCCCCTTTTTTGTCACGCAAAAAACGTGTAAATAAAATCTTTTTTAAACATCGTTTAAAAATTTCGTATTATCCCTTTACCAATCGGAAAAACCCGCTTGGGGTTTTCTTTTCCCAATATTCCCGTAATGATATTTAAAAACCCAAACCCAAATGCATTTCCGCGTAAAGGTTGGGACTTTTGGTAAACTAATATTCCTTTTTGCTCACGTGCCTTTCAGATTTACTGTCATTAATTATAGGGAATTTTTTTCTTAATTGTTTTTTAGCGGGGGGTAAATTTTAATTAGAGATTATATTATAATATAATAATGTTGAAATTGCGTGATAAGCCAAAAAGACTTATGGGGAAACCTTTAAAAAGCGCCTGTTTTACTTTTGACAATATTTTTTCAGTTTTTTTAAAAACAAAAAGTTTTTGTAAATTTTTCTGGGAAAAAAATCTATTTTTCTGCTACAGACACGTTAAAAATTAGCTTGGGAAAAAAACAAGGTTTTAAATTGTTAAATGCAATTCACGTTTTAAATTTTTAAACTACTTTTTTACGGAAGAAACTACTAACCAAAGGGGTTGCTGACCCTTTCATCAACGCAAAATCTAGACGTGTTTTTCTTGGTAGTTCTTTTGTCACTATCTAATGAAAAAAAACCCAAGGGAAAATTTGGGAAAAAAAAAGAAAAATTTACCGAAATTTGGTTTGGGTTTTTGGGAAATTTTAAAGATCAAAAATTTTGTTTTCACACCAAAAAATATGAGCATTTCGCGGTTTGTTTGTATATGACCTGCCACCAAAAAAAAAATAAACATGCTTTTATAAACATAAAAAAAGCGATAGCAAATTTTTCCAATGGGTGTTCTTTTTCCCCCTATTTCCCGCAGAAAAAAATGTGATCGGTTGAGGGGGTTTTATCAGGGCAATTTTCAAGATTAAATTTTTTCTGGTAAATTTAATTTTTCCCTGGCAGAAAATCAAATACCAAAGTTTTTAAAAGGGAAAAAAATGTTTTTTGAAATTTTCGTTTTCGGGTTAGATAAAAAAAAAATGTCTATCCCAGGTTTTTTTCAGAAAAGCTTCAAAAATCGACTTAAACAATTTACTGTTTTTAAAAAACTTAGTTTGGGTCAAAAAAAATTAACAGCATTGGGAAAACAGTAAAAAAAATTAAAAAACAAAAAGTTCTTTTGTTATCGCTGCTTGCACGGTTGTAGAACAAAGGGAAAAATTAAAAAAAGCATTTCAGATGTTTTGACGTACAAAAAATAACAATGCCAAAACTAAAAAAGATAGGGTGTTACAGTTTTCCCTCATAACATAAACTAAAAATTTTCCTTTTTTCTTTTGTCGATTTTGAAAGCTTACTTCAACCTGGACTTGGGGTAGAAAAGATCCTAAACCCAAACGAGTACAAAAAAATTCAAAATCTGTTCCATGTGGAGAAACGTAAAAGGGAGTTTTTTGCCCCCTGATTCGAGATTTTAAAACCCTTTTAAATCTTCGTGGTAAAAAATCCAGTGTCTGGCTTCTCAAACCCTTGATTTAAAGAAGTTATAATATTAAATTACGTTTTAAAAAAGTTTAAATCCCAAAGTTAAAATTAAAAAACCTCAACAAGGGTTGATCCCGGGCAAGCGAAAAATTTTTTTTTAAAATTTTTGAAAAAACTTTTTTAAGGACAACAAAAAGTACGTGAAACCCTTGCCCTTTACCGGCAGTATGGAGGGCCATGAAACCGTGTAATTTAAAAATTTTTCGCTCCCGTTTTATTCCTTATTCTTCCTTTTTTGAGGAAAAGATAGTCCCCATCATCGTAGAAGGGTTTTGGTTTATTCTGAATTTAAAAACTCTTTTAAAAATCAATAATGTCATCAATTCATTCCCAAAAAAATTTTGAAAAAACAATTAGTTACCTAGGGTTTAAATTTTCCCTTTTTTTGACAACCCGCAGTTTTTTGGGGAGGGCCTTTTGATGAGTTTGTAAAAGGGTTTTTGTAAATTTAAAAACCTAAGAGACGTTTTGGAGATAAATTTTTAAACAATTTGCTAAAAAAAGGGGGTTTTTTCCTTTTCAAATATTTGGGCGATTGGGTTAAAAATTTTATGAAACACTTTTCCAAACAAAACAAAATTTTTTTCGCAACTTAAAAATGAAAAAAATCCCCTGATGGGCGGTACAAGTTCCCCAAGATATTGGAAAAAGGGTTTTTATTTTTGAGACTTTTGGGGATTAACACATTTGTATTTGAAAAAAGACTGTTTTTATAGCAGATGTTTTTTAAATTTTCGAGAAGTGAGTTATAATAAATTTTGGGCTAATCCTTGTGGTTTTTAATTTTGCCCCCGGATGTCATGGGAAAGCTCGGTTTTTAAAATTTTGTAAAAGGGAAGGTTGGAATTACGACTGACGTTGTTTGTTCAAATTTAAATTTAAAAAGGTTTTCCCAGGGGGGAAATTTCGTGATAACGAAGAATACGCTGAAGCAAAAAAAACAAATATTTGAAAAGTATAATCCTGGGCCTTCCTTCGAAGTATATAGTTTTTTAATTTGCAAAAACTTGAAAGGGAAATTTGATGGGGAAACCAATGCCTCTTGGGGGTTTTATTTTGGTTTACGGTGATCAATTTCTAAACAAAGACAGAAAAAAAGATACCCACGATGTTTTTGTATTTCGTTGAAGGTTTATCTCGATTATCAATTTGCTACAAAAAATTCTTTAAAGATTTCCCTTTTTGTGCGGAATCGTTTGGGTTTTTTTATTATAGTTTGTTATCAAAGAACAACAAGCGTTAGCACACCAAGGGAACATTCCATGGGAAAGAAACTATTTCCAAATTTGCCTTTTATAAACTAATTAAGTTTTTTTTTTTTTCAAAGCTTTAAAAAAAAGCTTTGTGCCCGGTCTGTGTTTTAGAAAAGTTCATCCCCGGGCTAAAAATTTTAAACAGCGCCGTGGGTGAGGGTTTTTATTAAATCAAACACACAAAAAAGCTCAGCAAAAAATGATTTTGAGAAAAAATTTTTTCCCAAAATGAAAAACAATTTTGTTTTGGGAAGACGAAAGGAGAATAATTTGGAAACGCGTAAATATCGAAATGGCAAAGAGTCAATCCCCCCCAGAAACAAAAAAAGTGTCGACGATGATTTTGGGAGCATTAAAAAATTTTTAAAGGAATCTTGTTTCGATACAAAAAAGAAAAACAAAACTAAAACTAAACAAGCCATCTACGTTTGGGCTTTAGTGTTAGATTTTTTCAAAGTGGGGTGAAGTATTATTTTCATTATAAATTTTTTTAAAAAACAATGGCCGGCTATTTGTTTTTATTTACTGTACCCGATTCCCCTCGTATATGAAAACGAATGCGAGGACATCTTTCAGGATATGCATGTAAAGATATCTGTTTTTCTTTCCCCATTACCCAAGTGACAGTAAATTTCCCGACGACACAAATAAAATTGGTTTTGGTAATTTTAAAGAAATTAATAACCCACGCATTTAAAAAACTTTATCGGTTGTATAAAATTTTTCCGTTTTTGTTTTGACAATAAATTTTTAAAAACAAAAAAAACAAAAAAGGGCTGGCCCCTTTATTTTGTTTAAAAATTTATTAAAAAATTTTATACTACAAAATACGCGCTTGATGGCGGTTTAGTTTTAAAAAGAGCTATGCCAATTCGGGCAAATCACATTTTTAAACTCCGAAAAAGATGTCCTTTCAAGCGCGGTTTTAGCAAAATTTTTATGAAAAAAAAAGTTTTTGCGAAAAAGGGGGAGATACATTTGCACTTTGGGGAATTTTCCCTGATGATAGGAAAAAAAAGGGCATTTTCTTTTTCAAACAAAATTTTTTTCTAAACTTTTTTAAAAAAAATTTTTTGAAAATTTTACGTAACAAATAAACTACATTTTCAAAAAACAAATATCTAATGATGGACGGCAAACCATTTAAAATTTTAAATTAATAATTAAACTTTAGGATATCTTTAGTTTGGTAGCCTTTAAATTTAAAAAATTTTGCTCATCAGATTGATGAAGCGGTATTTTTAAATTTTCTCGAACAAAATTTTATCAAAAGTTGCTTTGCGGAATTTAAAACTTTTACTGTCCGATTATTTAGCAAAAAAACACCAAAATACAATTGATTTTTGATCGGCAAAAGGGTAATTTTTTCGACAAAAAATACCCCCCTTAACAAAATCACAAATAAAAAATTTGTTGAGCCCTCGTTATGTCACGGTTTAAAAAAAAGTTTAAACCTCTATCACCCAAAAAATGAAAAATTTTTTTAAAATTACGTTGAGACATTAACATTGGGTTTTGAGTATAAAACCAAATTACCCTTAAATGGGGGTTCTAATGCGTAATTAGTCACAATCGCCACGCTTGGGAAAAAAGAAAAGGGTTTGGAAAATTGGGGTCTGCAATCTTTTTGCTTATTTTGGAAATCCCCCCCGTAATTTAAAAATTTTCCTGTTAAACCTAGGTTTTTTTGCAAAAGGTGTTCATTTTATTTTGGGTTTTGGGTCTAGAGGGGTTGTTTTAGCTCGGGGTTCTTAACGCAATTTTTTTTATTTCAATAGGTTTTCAAATTTCGTTTTTTTAGGGATTTTTTATTTGTTTGGAGGTCTGGAGGGGGTTGTTGGCTCGATTTTACTTTTTCCTACTACTGCACAAAACCCTGGGATAGGGGTTTAAATTGGACTCTTTTGGGATGTTCAATTTTTGATGAAAAAGCTGTTTCTTAGATCAAACTTTTTCTTATTTTTGCTGGGGCCCTCTAATTACTTTGGTCCCTGATCCATTTTTTTTGGCAATTATGCCCACAAACCCCAAATTTTTAAGCCCCTTGCACTTTCTTTTGCTTTTACAAATTTTTGTTTTTCCAAAACGCTTCCCAAAAATTTAACACCATTGCAGTTTTTCAAGAAATTCCCAAAATCATAATTTATTTTCTGCTGGAAACCCCCGTTTAAACCCCAAAGGGTGGTTTGAAGCGAAATTTTGCATGGCCTGCATTATAAAAGTGCATAAAACCTTTAACCCACTGTAATGGGTTTACATAAAAAATTTTTACAATTTTAGCAGGGGTTTAAAATTTAAATTTCCGGGAAAATTTAATTTTTTTCGGGTAATTAAAAGTACAAAAACCCGCTTCAACTTTTTGTGTTATTGTTATTGAATTGATTACTAATATCTTGTGCGTTCTTGTACTCATCATCCGATATATTTTCATTTTTTAATGCTAAATACGAATTACTTTTGTCGGGTAATTGTGTTTTAAAAAAAACTCTCCAATTGGCAAAGGGATTCGTTGGGAAATTTCTCCTTTTTTTTGTTAGGCGACATTGTCGCTGCCGAATTTTCCTGCAAAATATTTAAAATTTAGTACAACCGCGAACAAAAATCATTTAAAATGATTAGGCCCTTTAAAATGAAAAATATCGAATTTAAAAATTTAACTTACCTAAAGTAAAATTAATATTCTTTTAACATTATTCGGAATGCATATTATCACATTGTCAATTTTTAAACAAATCTTAATTTCTGGATTTCCCAAAGCTCCTACAATAATGAGACTATCATATCCTCTGTAATTGTGAAGAACAAATGGAATAAAATTTGGAGCATACTATTCTAAATAACATCTGTCACATGCCCTGTCAAATGGCAGCGATGGCGTACTCGATCTTGGAAGACTAAGTCTTCTTGCAAGGGTAAGTCGCAATTGTGACAATTTGCTGCATTTTCAAATTATATTTCTTGTTGTGGAGTTAACCTTGTTATTGGAACAGTTTTTTTTAACAGATTAAGAATAAAATCAACTTTACATTTTAACTGTTTGAGTAATTAAACTGCTGGATCAGGTCCGAGATAAAGATTTATTGTTCAAGAGAAACTTGGATCAATACAACAATCAATTTTAAACACTACTCCGAATGGAACATGTTTTTTTTTTGTTTTCCTTGTGCTAAATATGTCTGGTATGTTGTCAGCACCAAGTACATGTTGTGACAAGCATTTAACATCTGTAAATTACAGATGGAACTTTCATTTTGTTTTTGTGATTTATAAACTGTAAAATTTTTCTTTTTTGCCAAGCATTGTTATTCTCGGAATTTTCTGACAGTACTGCAGATTTTGGTTAGTTTGGTATCGCCAGAACAACCATGAAAACAACGACATCAAAATTATTTCTTATTCTTTTATTTACTATACTGTTTACCAACAAGTCCGTTAAAGTTTTTAATCAAATATAATTACTTTTATAGAATAATATTTTTCATAGCTGTACACGTTTGACAATAACGCTTGACATATATCTCATATATACATGTTCTTTCTCGTCAAGACCGAATACATTAACCGAAATATTACTTTGTTTTTCAGATTTTGGTATTTGATTCTCTGCAACAAGACTAGAGAGTCAATACCAATAAAATCTAGTTTTTGTGAATGATAAATATATTTTTCAGAGTTTTTATCAGCTTGATTACGAGCAGACAAAGTAGAAAACATCTATCAGAGTTTATATCATTTATACTACGCTTTTTCATTGTATTTTCTCTGGTAAATCGACATACAAACTTCCACGTAATGCTTTGTATTGTATCGTGTAAAATAAAATTTCAGATATCATTTCAAATTTCCAACCTGATCCGGATACAGTATATTCTTTCATTTTCTCATTTCGTCTAAATTCAAAAAAAAAATATTATTGTCCAATAATTATCAAAGCAATTTTGTATTTCCAGAGAAAATAATCACTTGAATTCAATAATTTGAAGATATAAAATTCAGTCCAAATTGATCACAACATAATACAACTTAACATGTAAAACGTAAAAGAACGACTGGCAATCATTATTCATGATATCAATTATAAAAATAACTGAAACAGAAAAAGTTTCTTGGATGGTAGTCAAGAGTTCATTCTTTTGTAAAAAATGGATGTTTGTTTACCAATTGACACGTTGCCCAGGTATGACCTTGACTCAGTTTACTGATTCTTACTCTGAGAAAGATAATAAAAAAAATGATGTTTGTTTACCAATTGACACGTTGCGCAGGTATGACCTTGACTCAGCTTGCTGATTCTTACTCTGAGAAAGATAATAAAAAAAAATTAGAAAGTTATCTACCAAAACTGTCAAAGATTTTGGAAACAGGTCAGAAACTTGATGCAATGTTTCTATTCTAAACAATATCAAATCCAGTAAACAATGTAACATTACAATAGCATGTAAAGGACCAAAACAAAATTTAAAACAAAGAAACAAACAATTAAATTAAATATACATAAAGCTTGTCACGTATTTGTTTTAGAAGCAATTAATGGGTCTCTTCCAAAAGATCAAGTAATCAATCACACCAATAACATCACGACCGATAACCGTTTTGAAAATTTGGACTTGGTAAACACAAAGGAAAATGTTGAAAAAAGGTGGTAAAGCTACTTTTAAATCTGCTAGACAAGTTTCATTATTAAATCTGGAGATATTAGAATAAAATAAATTTCATTTGATTTACGCTGCCGCTCGAAATTTCAACATTACTCTGATGTCGGTTAAAAGAGGTGCTGATGGCATTACAAATTTGGCAACATCGCAATCAACCTTCGACAGAATCGTATTTTTTTACAGCATTTTGTCCCCACCTAACATTAGTGCTTGTTTAAGTTCTTTGATACAATTATGACACCAGAATATGATAGCTTCCCTATACAACAAAAGAGACAATTTCATCTTGCAAATTTTTTCTGCTGCGGTAAGCAGCATGTGTCATTTCTGCTTTTTACCAAAACTAAATTAATTGAAACATTAGTTTTTGGAGTTCCCAAAGATACATATTCGCACAGATTACTCAAACTCGCTGTGTTTAGCAATCGTTCTATTTTCATGATAACTTATTTCGGCTATTTTTATAAATAGAGTTTGATAAAATTTCAATAATTTAGAGAAAAGCAAATTACAATATGGACATGATAAAAAGACGGTAGGTGACATTTTGGCACAACCGTTTTTGCGCGACCGTTTTACCAGAGAGCCGTTTTGGCACAGACTGTTTTGGGGTCGGTCATAAATAATGTCATATAAATAAGCGTCAAAACGGCTTTGTGCCAAAATGTCCTTCGTCAGACAGGTCACTCCAAAACAAAATGGCGGCACCAAAACGTCCTGCTTCGATAAAAGACTGGCTGATATTTAAAATACACCAGATAATAATGACATTACTGAAAAACCAAAATATATTGAAGCTTTTAGCGTTGAAGTTAACGAAAGATGGTGTAATTTTGTTTGACAACGTCGAAGACGTCAACGACAGTAATAAAGAATATATTTCGACAGACGCTTTCAGCATCGGAAATTTCATTATCGCTGATTACAATGATATAAATACAGTTGTTTATATCTTTTTACAGCAGGCCAACACATGGCAGACACGACGTGAAATATCACATTGCCAAAAATAACAAAATCTAATTTTACAGTTACCGACAATAATTTATTCTGGCAACTTATCCAATCTTTCACGAACGATTGAGTAACCCTGTCGTCAGAAGTGTAAATAATTCGATTTTATATTTGCTAAGATTTACAACTTGATGAACGTCAGCGGAAAAGCCGCTAAAAACTGAAAATTCCATTTGATGTCGCTTTGAAAAGCAGTACAATGAAAATCTGTCTTCCAAAAATATGAAGAAATGTATAAAAACATTATTTTTACAAAGAAGCTTGAGGTTGAAAAATATGTTTTAACAATTGACGTTGGAACCCAACTGTTAAACATGTTACTAAAACCGCGCCATTCGTCAAGACTTTCTTGCCTTTGTCTTAATAACTCGCTCAATAACAAAAATACATCTTGATATGTTTCTGTAATTCCTGTTCGTAAAAGCTACCAATTACTAATAAGTAACAGGAATTTAATTAAAAGTTTATCAAAAATAAATATATCTTCAGTCAAATTTTTAGTAAATCATTTTTCAGATTTTTTGTTAGAGAAATTGTAACTGTAGTTGATCCAATTTCTATTTCAGAATTTTTACTGATATCAAAGTAAAAGATCGGATATAAAGTTCTAAACCGTTGGATAAGTATGTATATGGTCGTGATACATTTATGTTAGCATCTGCGGTAAAACTGCAATCAATCTGTCGTGATACTGTTTTGAGTTTATTCTAGCCAATACGCGTTAATTAAATACAGAGTTATTTATTGCCTTTTGGTCACAAATTGTGAATCAGCTATTTATTGCCTTTTTCGTACGAAGCTCCTGTCGCAGAAACACAACAAACAGATGTCTTAGCAATTGTTCGCTAGTCGCAGTTGTACACCCTGTGTAGTCGATTATTTTGGAACTGCAGTTTGATATATTTTATTTTGCTGGCAATATATATTTTTCTATACGAGGTAAGCATTGACTCAAGTTATATTGATTAAATTATCGATGGTATCATTCGATGCATCCACATAGCGAGTTCTGTGGTCACAAATTGTCAATCAGCAATTCCATCAGCATGGACTATGCAAACGTTTTGTTCTGATGGATCAAGAATAAGAGTATGTTTTAATATTCAAAACACTTTTGTTATAATCGCGGAAAAAATCTAAATATTGCGCTCAACGGCAACATCATTGTGATTTTATTGCATTGCTGTTCCATCAGCTATAGCTCCTGTTGGTGTAACATCGATACATCAGCTACAGCTCCTGTTGGTGTAACACCAATATTTTTATTTGTATATGCAGCGGTAAGTATAACTGCAGTTCCCGCAGCTGGTGGTAAAACTCCAAATGTAGCGGCAGAAACACCAAGAAATTGTATCACTGATGCAAAATTAGCAGCAGCATCTGATCTTGTCATTATATTACCATAATCTTTAAAAAAAATCGGTTTCAAAAATTGTTCCAGTTGATGTGTCTTTAAATCACATGATATTTGTTGCGACAGATCACGAATACTCATCGCTGAAAGAAACAATGTTAAGAATTGTACTTGCAAGGGCAAGTGCATAGAAGTATATTCAACTGTTTGATTGGCTAGTTGATATCGCTCACTTCTGTACAAGCTCCAGTCGTTATTGACAAAAATAACTTGTGTGTAAGCTGCAATATTACCACCAGCAGCGTCTAATATGTGACCGCATACTTCTAACTCCGCTTTGTACGACAACAGAAATATATCTTCGTCTCGCGTATTAAATGTTCGGACGCAAGCATTATTTGGTTTGTTTGATATTTTGTAAACATATTCAACCTACTCAATGTCTATTGCGAGGTCTTCGGTATCAAATTATTATGTAAGACCAGGATAACTTTTAACTGATGATATTTATTTGTAGTAGCCACACAAAATTTTTCTGACGAAACCGTAAAGCTGTAATCCCCACACAAAATTACTATAAGCTGGAATATCAATAGTCGATCTTCTTTTCTTTACCAGTTTTCGCATTACATCTTCACCACGCGGTGATGACAATATTATGTTGTATCTATCATTGCTTTTTTAATATCTGCCTTGGTATGATAGTTTATATTACCTGTGCAATTTCTTTGGGGGACGGAACTAGTATGACGCCGCTAGCGTTGCCATTTATCTTGTCAACAATCTTTTGTCCTACAGCAGTACCAGCTGCAGAGGCTGCTCCAGTAGCAAATGCTTTTGATGCATCAATGGCAATTGGACCAACTTTATGTAGGATACTTGGTATACTTTCAACTAGTTTAGAAAAACTATTTCCATAACAACTTCCTACGATTTCTTTTCTGTACATGTTTCATTGTTTCATCATGTTTATTCAG